>JAUTBT010010106.1:9089-24479 GCA_032361225.1 Lepetodrilus schrolli
GCTAATGCTGTTATCCTATAAGTGCTCCCCCCCCCCCCCCCCCATTTCACTGTTAACCCTAACTAATCAAAAACATTTCGTAATATTGGGGCCAGGAAAGTATGTTGTGCATGTTATGATGCTAAATTACTACGACAACTTGAAGAGGAACATTTGAGTAATGGTAGTCCAAAGATTCTAGGTTCAATAGAGATTTTTTTTGTCAAACTGTAGAAATCTTCATAAATGGAAACAAGTATACAGGTAAATTAGATACATTATGTTGTGAACATCAAAGAAACAAATTAAATGAGTGTTTACTTCCTACACAAGATGCACGGCTTCTGAATGTCCGTCAAGTCTTATGTACACCTCAACATTCATTTATCTAGAATCGGTGGATGACTAGGTGTGAAAATCTACACAAGCTCGCTGTGGAAGAGAAATCGGTTGATAACAATACTTTCTGAGGATGCAAAAGACAAATAACTCTTTCACATGAACATGGTCGTATATGTCTTGTGCGTGAAATATTATGAGTGCAATAATCTTGAAAGCCGCTCTATAACCCCAATTAAAATAATAATAATAATAATAATTTGATTTTATGAACACTAGACTTGTTGTTTCCTTTCGTTGGTCCATAATCGTTTACTATCCTGTGATGTATTTCCGGTACAGTTGACTACGGATCTGTGTTCGATTACACCCGGGACTGGGAGACGGAAATAGCTGCTCACACGGACCACCCAATCATAGTTCTCAAGTACGAGGACATGAAGGAGGTAAGTAGCAACACTGTAACAGGACTGGGTACATTTCACCTACGCCAATATATGACCAATAACAATTATCCATTAAATTGAAACCATCTGGGCAATAAAACAATAAATAATTTATGCATTTAATTTTTATTAGAACCTACACCGTGAAGTGAAAAAGCTGGGACAGTTTCTAGGAGTGTCTTACGACGACAGTTTCTATGATCAAGTTGCAGAGAAATGTACCTTCAAGAGCATGCGGGACAGGAAGGGGAAAATCTATGAAGAGCGTCTTGGGTCTAGCGGAATTAACATTTTCTATAGAAAAGGTATGATTTGCTTTTGTCTTTCTTCAATCTTTGTATATTTGCTATTTCTTTAAGTGGTATGTAATTGTCACTTTATAATGAAACTGCTCGATACTAGCAAAATGCTGCTGCTGATGATTATAATAGTAATGATAATAATAATAAATCATAATCATAATAATCATAAAAACTATCTAGCCAACCATTCATAATAAGTGTGTGCAATTACGTATTTAGTATATGATATGTGCATTTAAGTTTGTATTAATAATTCTGTATGACAATTGTACTTTGAATGTTTCTACAGTGTAAATTATGAATCAACAAACATTTAATAGGTGAGGTAGGCGACTGGAAAAACTGGTTCACGGTGGCCCAGAGCGAGTTGTTTGACCGCATGTTCAAAGAAAAGATGGTGGGGTCGAACATCCGGTTCCAGTACACATCTGACACCAGCTCCACGGAAACAAACAACAATGATGGCGGAATATAACAGACATTGCCAGATATAATAGACTATAATAACAAATGTTAGCATTGAAAGAAGAGCATGAGCATAACATAATCATTCAACAATACTCTGTACTCCACATTTTGTAGGAGAAATTGAAAGAAGAATTTGTTCAAAGACAGATCCAGTTGTCTAGTATTACTGTCACGTTGAACAAGTGCTATGTTTGGTTCAAGACACGACAAGACAAGACGAGATTTAACAAATCTGTTTCACATTTATTTACATTGGGAAATTTCTTTTAAGGAAGATTGACAGAGATATTACTACAGGAAGAGTTGCATTTGTTAACATTTGTATGAATTTTAATAGAGGGAAAATGCTAATAATACTGTGGAATATCTGCTTTCCTACTGATTTCATAAAACGGACATACTAAAAGAAAATGATATTCGTCTTCAACTTGATTAGATTACGTTTAGTAAACATAATATTATTCATGTTGACATGTTCATTATAAAGCAATTGATGATTAATCAACTTGTGTAAAAAGCATCTGAATTTACACAAGGCATATTAAAAATTGATAATATTGTAATTCACAGATATATTAATGATATATGTTGTTAATGTCGATGTATATGAACAATACAACTCTAAGAATTGTGAACTTGAAATCTTTTGTTATGCCAATTCTGCGACTGAATATCTCTACAACGTTGTTTTAAAATGGACATAAATATAGAAACATCAGAACAACCTTGACTTATCCATACATGAGAAAAATTAGTTTCATATAAAAGTAAACAAAGTTGTGTTGCCCAGTTAACATTTCCATTATCATCAGATGCTTTCAACGTTTCATAACAAGCACATGGATATCTATTTCTAATCATATGCAACAGTCTAAACCAATATGTAATGCAACGGCAGTAGTAATTAACACATAAATAATTTCTGCCTACTTCTCCAAGAACAGCATTTGATGAGACTCGTTTATTTAGGCATAGATATCCCTTAAAGAAGTATGTGTGTACTTTCTCAATATTTTCTCGTAATGTGAATCTCCATATTTCAGAACCATAAAGTAAAATGGGCGAGATCTTTGTATAAAAAATCCTACTGACAATGTTGTAATGAATGGTAGGATATGCTTTAAGCATGATCAATACGGGATACAATAGTAATACAATATCTTCTACATCATTCCTTACAAATATGCCTCTGAAACCAAGATTGCATAGCTCATCTACATGTTCGTTAATGAATAAAATAAACAACACGGAGCTTAACATACATCCTTGACGGACACCACTAAATATAGTAAATGAATTTGCAACACGAACTGAGGCTTTTACTTTACTGTACATATATTCTTATATTTTGAACATATTGCCATGTATTCCCTTCTTCGACAATACATAAAGTAATGTATTTCTATCTACCATATGAAACGCCCGAGGTTTTATTCATCGTCAAACCTAAAGCATTTATTTACTCGGGTCCCTGGTCATAAAATCTTATCGTTTTTAAAGGCAATTGGTCTTTATGGAAGGTTTTAAACTACTTAATGAAAACCGCTCCAAGAGAAGGGAAAGCAAAGATGGAGAGAGAAGAAAGAAAGAAACGCATTTTCTATAGTTGTAAATATTTACATAAACATTTTCTATAGTTATTTACTTGACATGCTAGCAAATATTCAAAGAATTACTATGCAACATAATGTACATGTCAATGTTAATCTGTTACCAAATGGCTGTTCGGATTTAAATGTATCTGAAAATGAAAATATTTTAGAGTTAGTACAGTTGTACATTAAACAAACACAACGATTTGCTTAAAATGCTTATGTAAATATTTACGATTATAGAATATGTACATGTGTCTTTCTTTCTTCTCTCCCCATATTTACTTTCCCGTCTCTTGGATTGGTTTAAGTTGTAATAACTTGTAACCTATCCATTTCATCTTGAATAAAAAATATGTTTAAACTAATTATGTCTGCCGGACACTGAACTTGTCACTATACATGTACCCTAACACTAGATACTTCCGTAATTGGATATTATTATTTCTGTATGTGTCAAAACTATTCACGTGATTGTTCATGATACCCAATGTATTGTCATGTATTGTATGTATTACCCTATTGTTTCGGGGTATATATGTAAAGCCGTAGTGTCGGTGTTGCGTGATACTCATATACTGATATGCTACTGCTCTAGTAATGTAGTCCGTGGGCTGGGAGGGTCTATAGTACCCCCCCCCCCCTCATTAATATTTGACATGTTTCCAAGAAATAAGTCGAGTTGCGCTGTGCATTTCCGCCGTTTTTCTATGGCCGTCAACCGAAAGTGCCTTTTTCACATATCAGCTTGTTAGACTCCTACAAGCTTAATTATAGCTCTATACAGTTACTGACCTTGACCTGGAGTAGTATCAACTTCCGTAACTCCATCAAGTCAAGTGATTGTCGAGCGGGATCATCATTGGGTGTATAGATGATTCATGTCTCTCAAAGCACAGCGTTCTGTCTACATCACCCACTATATACGGAAGAGAATCTGGAATTCCCCTCAAGTCATGTGACTACAGAGTATGTGTTCACAGGACAGTATAACCATTTCGCATTCCACGGTAACAGCCGATAGCGATGCAACGAGGTAAGGCGGGTTAATATGACCTTACACAGAGAGAGAGAGAGAGAGAGAGAGAGAGAGAGAGAGAGAGAGAGAGAGAGAGAGAGAGAGATGTTATCCGCTATATAAGTATATAAGTATTATTGGCAACTGTGATCTCTATATGTACAACAATGTTAATTTCCGTTGCGTTGTTCGGTATCATTTCTGCTGGTCGTGGAACTGGTGTGTCAGTTGTGTGTTCTATGTTCCAGTTCTATGTTCTTCTTGATGTCAGTTATATGTTGCAGAGATGTCAGTTCTATGTTGTTCTTGATGTCAGTTATATGCTATTCTGTGTCTAAGTTCTATATTGTTCCGGGTGTCAATTCTATGCTGTTCTGGGTATCAGTTATATGTTGTTCTTGGAGTCGGATCTGACAGGCATATACTGTTTTGTTAGTCCTTTATCTTCTGGATGTCGTTTCTATGTTGTTCTGCGGTGTTAATTCAAAGTGCCAGTGCCAGTCAAACTTTCCTCCACTTGTAATGGTATATGTCTTGATATTTAGTTAGATAACAACATACAACATGTCGAGAATGAAATATCAGAATGATTATATCGAGATAAAAGAAATAACCAGGAACATTTATACAACGAAAAAATACATTAATATGAATCGTATCTCGTTAATTGACTGATTCTCAATTAATGGAAAGAATCGTTATTAGATACTATAATGTCTATGATATATTAGTAGTTGTTTCAAGGAATATTTCAGTTGTGTGAAATTGGTGTTCACAGAGAAATAATTCTCACAGTGGCTGTGATCAAATCACGATCAGGAAGTATTTCGCGTCCGGAATTAACACTGCTGGAATAGAAGTACGACTATTGTAAACGTACATGTATTTCCGATATGTTCATAGTTTCGTCAAACTGAGATTTTGCTGTGAATCCTAATAAGAAGCAGTGGTATACCAGCCTATAAGTATATACTTTCTGGCACGAGTAGGCGATTCAAATAGTTGGTGAGGGGAAGTCGTGGCATATGCGATAGAATGTATAGCCTGAAATGTGTGTGTGTGTGTGCTCGCGTGCTTGCGTGCGTGTGCATGTCGCAATATATATGGCAGCCTTGATAACGTATGTGGCCAAGCTGTAGTATTAGGCCGGGAGCTGAGTAAACCTACCATGCAGCCCCCCCCCCCTTCCAGCTGAGTAAACCTACCATGCAGAAGAGTAGTGCAGTACTATGATATGATATGCCTGAAAGAGAAAAATACTTCATTTTTATTATTTTTTACATAAATGCGAAATTATATAAACAAATCCATAACATGCCAAATTTAAAACTCCATGGAAACTAAGATAAAGCTACATTTAAGTATTGAAATGTACCAATGTGTTCTATAATCAAAGGGGACTGTTGTACTACCAAATTTCAATCGTTTCCATAGCAACATATACAAACATGTACGTCAGATCCTTCCATTACATTAGTCATGAGTAAATTACATACACTAGCAAAGTGGAAATGGACTAGAATTATCTTGTTTATAAAGGCAAATCAATGTGTTTCAGTGGGTGTACACAATTGTGTCAGTTGGAAATATTTAAAATCCAATATGGCCGCCAAACGTGCCAAATAATACGACCATAACTCATTACGTATTTGTGCTAGATACATTAATTTTGGTTCTATATCCAGGTTTTTAAGCATGGGAATATATTGGAATGATTATGAGTGTCATTTGACCTCTACATTAGCATACAATTGTAATATAGCTGCCAAAAAATACAAATAATGAAATCATTATAAGGACTATAATTCTTGTAGTATTAGTACAAGTGTATGGTAGGTCTACTCAGCTCCCGGCCTACATGCCTGGTGAAATAAAAGGCATACAATCACGGGTTTGTCCAGATAGGACCATCTCTGATATATAATGGCAAGATCTATTCCTCGGACCCGGATCGGAACTTGCGGTCTAATAACCGGACCCGGAGGGCGGGTGGTAGCGCAGTGGTAGAACGTTGGACTTAGGAGCCAAAGGTTCCAGGTTCAAATCCCGCACCAGGAGGCCCGGCATCAAAGTTACCTTTCTGATGCGATATTGATAGGATGCGCTGTCTGTAGAATGGCAATGCAGTTATCATCCTTGATCTTGTCAGTACCAGCCGATGCTCGCTGGCTTACTGAAATATTCAGCGATACGGATGTTGCGGGTTTCCTCCTGACCTAAACTGACAAGCTAAGTGAAAGAATCTTGAAAGCGGCTCAAAACCCCAATCCAAAACAAACAAACAAACAAACAAAAACAAAAACAGAACCCGGACCCTATTCCCGGCAATCGTATTGGCTCACGTGACCCAAAATATGAATAAAATAGTTTCCTAAACTTAACCCTACCAACGTGAGCCAATCAGATTGCCGGGAACTGAGTCCGGGTCCGGGGGAATAGACCCCACCTGAAACAAATTTAGTTTCAATACTCACACATTAGATCCTGCGACAAAGAAGTTTCGAAGAGCGTTAACGGTGACTTCGTCGTTAATTGAGATGAGGAGTCCACCGTTAGCAACGCAGGTGGCGTTAGCACTCACCCAATTTAACTCATGGCTGCTGTACAGGATCTCCCTGTTGGTGTAGCTCATGGTATCGGAACCTGCGGCAGAGTAAAATAATTGGTTGTTGTTGTTGATCGTGTTGTTAATGATGATGATGAAAGGCGTGTTGTCGTTATTATTGTTGTTGTTTTTACTATTGCCGTTGTCGTTTTTATGATGATAATGATGAAAGAAATATTGTTTTTCTTGTTGAGGAGGACCAAAGGGATGTTTGTCGCAGATCTTCTGGGAGGGGAGAACACTCCACTTGGCGAACTCCCGTACGATCGGTGGTCAATAATTATGACGAGTATTGCCATGACACTATATTCCTGGAAAATTTACTTTAACGCAAATCATTTATCGTTCAAGTAATTTATAATCAAATGTATATGTTGATTTTCTAATGGAAAGTTGAATATGCACATTATTTACACTGTTTTTGCCGGTGTGTTTTTATAAAACTAATACTAATTTTGCCATATACTATGTGCAAACATGTAAAATAACATAGTATTTATTAACATTTTATTAAATTACCTTGAAATAACCAGTAATGAGAATGCAATTCAAGTAAAATTATGTATACAGATATTTCGTGTATCATGCTACTTTGCCTGACTAATAACTATGCAAATTAGGGAGCTCTGATCGTGTGTGACTACTATTTATAGATGCTACTATATGGAAATAGTAAACAAAATGACAATTACGATCGGAAACTAGATGTGCTAATCGAGGGCATTTAATATATGTTTACAATTTGTTATAAGAATTATTCTTAAAGTTGATTCTTTTTCTTTGTGGTAGTTATCAATGCATCAAGCGGATTACAATTTACTGATCTGTATGTATTTCTACGCGTAACTTTATACATGTCAATTCACACGTTGATGTTTTCTTCTTATAGAGAAGTATTTCAGTTTGACATTAGATGATAAAGAGATTATTAGGGATAATCCCTATGTATTTATATATTTATATTGTATATAATAGCTATACTGTTGAATATATAATAGTTATATGACAATAGTTTATGCCTTTTTTCCTTTCTTTTATTGTGTATTCTTTTCTTCTTTTTAATTAAAAAATATATATATTTAGGGTCACCGCGTCTTTATAATGACATTAAACTATTGTTCTGCTGAAGCTAGGAAAGCAGACCATTTGACTGAGTCCTGGGTTTACTTTAAGACCATCCTGAACGTCCATTCGAATTATCCATTCCGTATACAAAGTAAGCTATTCTGTGTAACATGCCCTTAGAGGAAGTACATACTCTAGCAAAGTAAATGTATTGAATAATTCCCTGTGATGTCAGGTCGTGCGCATTGAATGATTCTTTTGATAGTGCACTTTCATGTAAATGTAAATTTTAAAGTGCCATCATCTTTGCATGTAATATTACACATTGTTTGATTGTATATATGTATTTTCTGAAGAAAAAACCCATTAAAGCAGTTGTTCTGCTAGCATGTCATGGAATCCTTTGTTCTATATATAATGTATATTATTATTATTATTATTATTATTATTATTATTATTAACATTAAAATAATGGGTTGTGTTTCAAAATTTCATACTTATCTCTTTCCTGAAAAACACTTATACTATCTTAAATGGAAAGACCCACCACTTAATTCTTTTCCGATTGCAGTGTCAAGCACTATTCAATTACATTTGATTAAGCAATTGCTAAGCCAGATACGACTAGAAAGTGTGGGATATAGATAGATAACACCAAAAACAGACAGATTTTTATTGAGCATGTAAATATCTCAATAGAATAGAATATCCCAAGTTATGGTGTCACGTTTTGGTCGCCACGGTTAGCTACGTTTCGCAACGTGCCAAGAACGTGGCTACAACGTGGATGAAACGTGAACTTGAAAATGTTCTTTTGGACATTTTAAAGATTTGCGAATAACATGGCAGCATAACGTGGGGGTCAGACACGGGGCACAACATAACGTGGGGGTCAGGCACGGGGCACAACATAACGTGGGGGTCAGGCACGGGGCACAATATAACGTGGGGGTCAGGCACGGGGCACAACATAACGTGGGGGTCAGGCACTGGGCACAACGGTGCGGTCAAAATGTAACACTATGACTGGGGCATAAGGGAAGACAATATCATATTTTCATATACATTACTGATTATATTTTCAACATTATATGGTTTTACTTTGACTATAGTTAACTAAAAGATGCATAAAATATCATATTAAACTATTAACGTTAATCTCGATCTTCTTAATTATTAAAAAAATACAGTTGTTTCACAGAATTCTCTGTGAATTTGGATAATATGCCATAATTACCAGATATTTGCCAACGTTGCAGACTCGTACAAAATGAATACAATATAATAGTTGATCGGCGTCCCATCACTTATTTCTATTCTGTTGTATAATTATTGCATTAGGAACATTAATACTGATATAGTTGACAAGTTGAATACATATTACATGTAAAAGAAATCATCAACTACCATGTAAAGATTTTCGAATAATAAAAGTTCCATTGGAAATAGCTATTTCTTTAATGTATAGGTTGAAAATCATGAAAGGTATAACACATGACACATTCTCTTCAAACCGGCATTAATTCATAAACGAACCATGTATCAGCATTATTATGAAAAGTTCTATCATCACTGCAGTGACGAGAACAGTGTTATCATCACTGCAGTGAAGCGAATAACTTCCGGTACTACTGAACCTGCTGTGAACTACGATGCCGATTGGGACTTTCATCAGTTCATCGTACAATTATTTGATCAGTTTGACACGTCACGTTTAACGTTTTCGATGTTTCAGAGTTGTACCAGTTGTTTGTGTTTGTCGATTAATTGAATATATTCTGTTTTGACTTCTATTTGTCGTTAAAACTATTGACGGCTAGCTCGTCGTTATGGTTGCCATTGTATTTCAAGACGTTCGATGATCTATTGTGATTGTCATATTGACAGATCACGATGTCAGCTTATATTGTCCGGTTGGAAGATTTCATAGTTTTCTTTTCAAAGTGTTGTTGATAATTATATAATAAAAGTATATAATAAATAGGATATTTCACGTGTCTAGTGAAATAGGATGTATATCTCATCGTGCGAAAGGCGATATTTTTACGAGTGGCATATATAGCAGCAGTCACTCGTGAAAATATCGCCTTTCCGACGTCACTGATGAGAGATACATGCTATTTCACTAGACACATGAAATATCCTCTATAAATAATATTAGATTGTTAATGTGAAGTTGACCTAAACTGATAACATGCCTCCTATATATTATTATTATAGATTTTTTTTAATAAATGACTTTATTATTAGATCTAGACTATATATATATATATATATATATATATATATATATACTATTCTATCACCGATTCTTGGGTATTAACACATTTGTTTTGTTCAAAATATGACATAACCAGTACTGGCAGTAGTTTGGTCCCCATAATTTAACAATATCTCCAACCAACAGACATATTAAAACTCCCTGTTGTATGTGAACTTTAATAGTAAGTCGATTTCTATAATACAGGTGTACAAATTAGGGCCTGTGAATACTCATAAAATGAAAATAATATATCAATGAACATATCATAAGAATGTACGCACATTTTCACAGTGTTTCAAATCGGTATAAATTTGATTTACATTTCGTCATACTGATTTATTACGAGATAAAAATGTATACATATATATGTAACCTTCTTTTAGCTGGAGGCAATTGAAATGCCTTACTGACATGATTAATCCAGCATTGGAAACATTTAAACAACTGATCAGTTGCTTACAAGATTTGTAGCAAAATGAATGAACATATGTTGTGATGAACTTCAATAACTACAATAGATGTACAATATTTCATTAGACATGTACATGTACATAAAATTACAACCAATACCGAATTGTAGGCTATATATTAAAATGTTCATTCAGAATAATGTGACAAAAGGTTCATAAGGAAAACAAAATACTATAAACACAGATATACAAGCAGAAAATAAATGGAATATTTTCATAAAGTGTTTACAGGCAAATCTCATGACTTGCTCTTCAATGAAAGGGCTTGTACTGTAGTCAGGATATAAATTGAGGTACTAGTATATGCCATTTCCTGTTACAGTAAAACAGGGATGTATACGAGGATTACAGTACGACCCTTTCATGAAATGCAGGTCTGTACACAATAGTGATGTTCAGTTGACATCCTCACTGTAGTATGTGCTTGACAATGTGAGCTGCTTCAATGACAGTTTGGGGCGCAGGCCTCCTGACACGGGGATCTACAACTGGCACGTTCAACCTGGAAAATAAAGTTAAAATTACTGGCACGTTCAACATGGAAAATAAAGTTAAAATTACTGGGACGTTCAACCTGGAAGATGATGTTAAAATTATTGGCACATTTAACCTGGAAAACAAAGATAAAATTACTTGCATGTTCAACCTGAAAAACATTGTTGAAATATAAACAAACTGGCACATTGAACCTAGAAAATACAGTTTTAATTACTGGCACATTCACCATGGAAGCATTGTTAAAATAAAAACAAACTGGAATATTTAGTCTGGGGGAAAAGAATTTTTTTTTTCAATACCTAGCACATTCAACATAGAATTTAATATCAAAACTAAACTAAACTAAACCAAAGTGGCATTTCAATCTGGAAATTTGGATTCTCCCTTTAATAAATAGGATAATAGACAACCCAGATCACTTTATATATCTGGTCTATGAACTCTTATCACAAGTACAGTGTAGAAAATCTGATTTGATTCAGTATTAGTGCTCTTCATGTTGCCACTTTACAGTGTACATTGCTTTCTTTTATAGTATGTATGTATGTAACTGCCTTTTATTGTTTCACATGTAATGCTAACGTTCTTTCTCTCATTGCTTAAATTATGCCATGTGTGGGGTATAAAATGAATTCCCTTCTGGGTAATTATCTTATCTACGATTAAATTTAAATAGGTTTACTGAAATAAAAACAAAAAGTTGGCAAGCATTGGCCAGAATTGTAATACGAAATATTGCTATATTGGAAATAAATAAATGAAGAGTTACTATACTATAGTTTGGCATGAAATGCATTGACACCCCTATCATTGACACCCCTATCATTGACACCCCTATCATTGACACCCCTATCATTGCATTTTATACCAACATAATGCACATTAACAATTTCTTTTACCATACGAGATATTCTACATATTTCAAGAGTGCAAAATGACAGCCATTAAAAAAAAATTGAAAATAAATTATGTTTTTTTACTGCTGAATTTTACTTGTAAATTCCCAGCATATTTCTTAAAAATAGGTACTTCCTTATTTGTTAAAACATGTCATGTAAACAACATATTAGATTCTAAATATATGACACGTCAAGATGATGATGACAGATGAACAAAAACCTATCATTTACAGTTTATTTATAAATGTATGTAGACAATAAAAGTTAAGTTAAGAGAAATGGGTGATAGATATAGAAAATATGAAAAATATGAGTCTTAATATTTAAATAATATTAAAGGCATACAAGCACAGATAGTTGAGCTAAATAGTGGTCTGATGAAGCTTTACATGAAAATATATGCATTTGATTTGACTACACAAGAACTTTATACATCAAACTACTTCTTCCTCATGTTTCACTGGTTATCAATATTTTAATATTTATTGAATTAGATAACAATAACTATAAACTAAATTAAAACAAAACAAGGTGCTTCGTCTTTACATTGAGTCGCACAATCTCGAGTTATGTCCCCTTATTGCAAACTTATGGCAAAAAGAAAAACGTAGATATGCAGGTTACATTAACGGACGTTTATACTGGAGATTCCAGCAAAATTCCATCATCGAGGGTTGCAGTGGAATTTTATCTACCATACAGCTGTGTAAACATTTTTGGAGGGACAAACATGATTTTATGTATGTCAAGTGAATGTACTTTGCAGTTGTAGCTATCAACTAGTCCAAAACAAGCATAAACATCTGTGATTGTATGCCTTTAATGGCTAGGATTAATTTTTGCGTCAGACCGAGACACAGACTGAAAATGTTTGGCATCACCTTGGACAATTTGTTCAGTTCGAAAATACTGTTCAACACGAATTTGTATCTAGTAGGATGAGATGGCAATATTCATTAACCTTATATGACAACTTGGGTTATATACTCCCCAGGGAGTTGAGAAGGAAAGTGAGTTGACACTTATCCATTGATCAGAGTAATAATGTAAATGTAGGACTGTAAGCATGCTATATTGAGAATGTATTTGAACCACAATAAATGTACACATTATTAATTAAGCAGATAGATATTTATACTGCGCCAGACAGACCCAACCCTCTAATTTAAGGCACAATCAAAGCACTAGATACACTGTTACTTATTGATCACAGATGACATTTCAAGAGTACCCACTTGACATTGGTCTTGTTGTTGATGATGAACAGAGGGTTGACTTGAGACAGGATTTCGTCGTTGACAGAGATGCCGTCCAGGTATTGCTTCAGCAGTGTCCTCAACTGCTGGTTCTCCTGCACCAGAGTCTGCTTCTCCTTGTCCAGAGCCAGCTTGTCCAGTAGGACCTTGTTGTGTCTCTTCCAGAAGTTCTCCAGCGAAGAGTACTCGTGAATTACCTGAACCAACATAACAACAACCGGGACTGACAAGCTGACAAGCAAAATATTTTCTTTGAAAGCAGGTAGGCTCCGAAGTTAGAGAACCTTTTTGAGTACGGTTTCATGCTTAAACTCAAAGGCTTTGGTTACAAATCCCCATATAAAATTTGAGTTGGATAAAATTGTACTAAAAAACGTGTTGTACCTTCAGATTTAGTTTATTATGCTATTTGCGCTTCACATATCTTTGTTTATTTCAAATATAGACGATAACTGGTTAGGAAAAGACAAGCAAGGTACATGATATTTATACCTCGCATGTTAAATTAGCAGGGTACATGAATTGAATATCTGTGTGAGGTGAGATAAATTGATATGAATCTCACCAGAGCTACAGATTCACTGGTCGCAAAATAAAATATATATAAAGCCCATTACAGTGCTAGATTGTTAATTGGTTAACAAGACATGAAACCTACCAGAGCTAGACGTTCTGCAGGCGGCTCCAATACAGCAGCATTGATGTCTTCCAACTCCTCTGCCGTCAGCGATGTTGCATAGAATGGTAACACCTTCTCTTCCTCTGTCTCCATCTTCCTGCACATCTCAGCCAGTCTCATGATCTGTTCTCCCTGGTCAGATAGAAATGCGAGATAGAAATGTGAGATCCTTAGACAATTTGGCTGGAAGAACTTTGAACAACTTCAATGATGATATTATGACAATAATCCCCATTTAACTATTTATTATTATATATTTTTTTTAATTCTCTTTTTCTAATAGATTTCTAAATATTATGACACCAATCAACATTACATGTTTATTTATTTATTGATTTAATAAAACCATATTATATTTTTCATAACATTATTATTATTATTATTTTTACTATGAAGAACTATGAACAATGCCAATGATGATATTGTCACATTGTGAAAATAATCCCCATTTAATACTATTAATTATCTAATTTTAATTTTATTTATAATGTTTTTCTAATAAATCTCTAGTATAATAGTCTGACAACAATCAACATTACATTTATATTTATTCATTGATTTAATAAAAACATTATATTTTTATAACATTTTTTTTAAATTTGAATTTGGAGTCGCCTTCAAAATTATTTCACTTTAATTCACAGCTTGTATTTATTTAACATTTACCTTTTCCTTCTGTCTCTTGAGTTCCTTGATGGCTGCATTACTCTCCAGAGTCAGTTTAGTCAGTTTATCTCTCTCAGCATCACGTAGCTTGTTCATCTGTGCCTTCAGACCCTGGAAGTGAGCTATCATCTTCTCTCGTTCCTAGGAAAAGGCAGGAATATGGCACTAGGCTTAATACAAAATATTCAAATTGAAGGAACAATTATTTCAGAGAAAAACTATTTGTTTTTCTCCATTATGAACACATCTATGGGTTATCAGAAATTCATTTGGAAAAAAAAATCCAAATTGGGACATGCTCAAATTCTGGTCAAATTATTTAGAAATTGAAAATGGAACAATTCTGAAGGATGAATGAAGATAGAAATATAAAGTATTTATACTTCTTTGAGCATCCTGTTTCTTTCTTCACTTTCTTTGGCATTTGAACTCATCTTTCCCTTCAGTTGTGAAATCTGATCCTGAAAACAAAATTACTATGGTTAACTTCAATCAACCATAATGACATCCAATGTGTGGATGTTTGTAATAGGGATTCAAACTCAAGTTATCTAACAAGACATTCTCACCCTTAAAATGGTTATCTCCTCTAATTACTTTCAAGCACATTTAAGTCACTATGTAGCTAGGAATACTCTACCAGACAGTTCAATGAGAATAGTCACCAGAAATAACTCATATAAACATCGGGCACCATTTGTAACAGGAACATTTCAGTCCTGGAATTGGAAACCCAAATTTTCTGGAAGGGAGTAACACATTCTAGACGGCGGGTGGTAGCGCAGTGGTAGAACAGTTGGACTTCGGAGCCAAAGGTTCCAGGTTCAAATCCCGCCCCAGGGGCC
>JAUTBT010010117.1:0-24478 GCA_032361225.1 Lepetodrilus schrolli
CAAAGACATAGTACCGCATACTAGATTCAAAGACACAAATCAAGATGTGTGTACGAGTCAGTCTGTATGTTCTTCATCAAGAATTAGTGCATTGAATCATGATAATAAACTGTGATTGTATACCGTTAAAGAGATGCACTAATATTCAATCACAGTTTATTGGCATATTTCATGGTCACCTGAAAATATGTACATTTGATGTATCTACACAAGTATAATGGGTAACTACATTGTCCGCAAGTCCCACTGGTTTTCAATATTTTCATATTTTATGTATTTTTTGTCTCGCGACAAGAAATACATACACGTCCATCGAGTCGCTAAATGAAAACGAAACTAGGAAGATTTAGGTGTTTCCCCTTTACACTATTCCAAACCGAGCATAACTATCTTTGATTGTAGTCCTTTAATATATGCCCTTGAACATTGAGCTAGGGTCTGAAATTGTATTTTGACAGGCACGATAAATCTATCCTATTACGTTAATCTCCCACTGATTCTTTCCGCCTGGATTTTACATCGTGCATTAGCCAATGGATCAAACTTTAACTCAATTAACCGAGATACCCATCCGTTCTATATATTGTCGAAATTTCTGCGATTTCAGTTTCTGTAGGTAGGCACTAACACGGCTGTGGCAAGTTTCCAACGGATTGTCATAGTGTTTAGGTAATTTACTCCTTTTCTATTACTGATTCACACGGAAAACACGTCGGGATAACAGTATGTATGTAAACCCCCTGGAAATACCTACGCAGAAGAATATCTCTGGCAAAAAGACGACGTGAGTACAACTATGTAACGTATTAACTCCCAGCATGCCTCGCCGTCGACAGGACGCATGAAGTGTTGTGTTTAGTGGGTGAGAAACATCCTCACTTCCGGTATGTAGTCTCAAGTCATTGCTCATGCCATTATAGAGCACCGCTTGGTGGGTGTTGCAATACAAACTATAAGTCAATTCAGTGTGTAATTACTTTAAATTGAAATACAAGAAAACGATAATATTATATTACGCAAATGTATACATAATAATTAATGCATGGTGAGCGTAAGCATACACATGTCTATTGAAGATCTATGATGCACTACTTGCTACTTGGAATGCTGACCATAGCACATCTTAGTGGGTTGTTTGTGTCTTCTGTGTTGTCCAGTCAGACCTACGTGCGTCACATCCCCCAGTGGAACCTTGTGCTGTCTAGTCAGACTGTGTGTACGCTCCAAATCTCCCAAAGAGATACTGGAAAGTCTGGCCTTGTGCTGAACATAATATTATATTGCAATCCCCAGTTACCAGGTGTTGTGATGTCCACCTCACTGTCCGGTGTCCTATTTCAGGTGACAGTTGATGACAGTGACGTGTCACAGTGGAATAGAATGTCACAGTGGAATAGAATGTGGAATCGAATGTCACAGTGGAATAGAACCAGTTCCAAGAAAAACGTAATATTTCTGCGGAATAAAAAAACACCAGCATCTCCATCATAATATCTGATGAAGAGTCAAGAAACGCATCGTTTGTTGTTTTGTCTCGTTCATTAACCCTCTTCCTGCTGGATTAGGCACATATACAGATCTTTAGGGCATCTCCGGTTGCCGTCAGGATGGAGAGGGTTAAATTTTACAGGGTAAGGGATGGGAGATCATGTCTGAATAACCTCCAAATGTGGGTTATATATTCTCTGGCTTCAACATATTTCAGAGATATTCAAAATCAAATAATGAAATGCAATGCATGCCGGGTAAAACGGAAAATTCCACTTACTAGTATTGCTTACAAACTCGACAGCCAAGAAAGATCTTACTCTACTTCAATTGTTCAGCTATCTATTATTTATTTTTGGCCAGCATGGCGATACAATCATTTTCCAATTCCTTCATTGTTAATTTCAGGTTTTCACACATACTACATTTCTGTAAATAATCATCCGACGTTTTCGCCAAGTCAACGATTTAGGCGACTGCTGGTAGAAATGTAATCTAAATACTAGTACGTTTACATCGCTTGTAAGTTTCGAGGTGTTCGCATGTAGAATATAAATCTGTTTCATTTAGGTGTTTTATCTGTCAGTATCTGATGGAGGTGTATCGCCTAGCTGTAAATAAAATAATTGTAACATACTATTCTGCTTATTTTTCTTCTTCTTCTTCTTCTTATTTTTCTTCTTCTTCTTCTTCTTCTTCTTCTTCTTCTTCTTCTTCTTCTCATTATTATTATCATCATCATTGTTATTATTATCACTATTATTATTTTTAGTGGTAGTATTGGATATTTGATATCAAGTTAGAACATAGAAAAGGTTCGTAAACATGCAGATACTATAACGGAAAGACTTGGACTTTACATAACAGCACCTCGTCTAACTAAACAGCCACCACTCCCCACGGTATGTCCTGCGTGTGCAATGTTGTACGTTGTATATTATTCGGGATATATATAGGAACTAATCATCTCAGATATTAGACGCGCTCAATTTATCTTGATGACTACGGCATTTCCAAGACCTTCTTGTGTTTTGAAGATTCCGAATCACTTCTGAATATAAATAACCTGCACTCATGATGCAATAGAAGCCGATCTTAATAAGTCACCTGCTTTGCGCACTTTCCTTTGAATGCTTCTAGGCCATGTACTTAATTCATGAATGACGTAGACGTCCCTTTCAATTGTGATATTTCCGGCATGGAGATCTTATCAGGATGTAATTGTGTAATGTAATGCAATGTAAATAGATTAACGCACAATACCTTTCGAAATAAGGTCCCACAAATAGGAACATGCTTATTATGTTGGCCCGTGCCATGCACTACCTGTCCTTTAAACAGCCACCGTGCTGGCAGTCAATGTTAACCCCAGCCTGGGAGTAATTCAGATCAATTAAATTTTCAATGCAAAATCCTCTGAAATGACACGTATTTCTATGACTCACAATCGTCAGCATACGGTATCGGATTAATTAGTATTCATTTGAAATATTCCAACGTTCATTAGGGAAGTCAAGTTATAAAAGCATCCCATCTTAAACTGTAACGCTATTTTATCAAGCACTTAGAAGGTTTTATATACTATTTAAGTATATGTTTCCATCGTGTAATTCTTCAAAGCAGTTATTGATATTAAGTATTTGACCAATAGTACAACATAATTAGCATGCCTAATAGCCTCTTAGTTTCCACCACGTTGGTGAAGACTGTTTACTCCACGCGATAACGTTCAGACTCATAGCCACGAGCACCTGGCATTTGACGCTGTCAATTAATGACAATAACATGCCATCATAGGATTCCGTTAAGATGTCAAAGGCTACCATCTGGAATACTGACCTTTGACCTTGTAGGTTGCTTAAAGTACGACATTTGCTTCTGGGGTTTACATGGTTCTACTATCAATACGCATTATGGTAATATGCGCCATATGGTAAAATGAATATGTGTACAAACCATATTCATGACGGACAAGGTAGATGATACAATTGTGTTTATAAAGTGATCCAAATATAGTTCTTGTTTGAATAGAACCGTGTTTAATTGAAAACGAATAGCGCGCATAATAAACACGTCATATTAAACATATTTACATCCACAAATTGGAAATGTTGATGTTAAGACATGTATGTTGGTGTTAGTAACCGGTCGTTCCTGGTCGCCTTCATTGGTCCATCATGCGATGACGCCAACAACATTTCACACGGGGTTCCTGGTCCCGTTTCTTGTGTCCTCCACACGGATAGAACCGTCTGATTAACTTCACTCCACACACTTTATAACTCAATATTTGAATCGATGACTACCTTGATACAGATAAGCAATCAACACGAAAATGCGACTAATACACTTAGCGAAAATCGTGTCTCCATCAAGAAAATGACTGTCTCTATTGTAAAGAAATGTTGTTCTAAATAAGGGACGATTGCTTGGTTTACAAGTCTAATATTGAATTCGGGAAACGTCACGATTTGATGCAATGAAGCAAGCATGCGATACTAAAACATTTCTAACATGCACAAACATGTCTATTCTTGGCGAAAGTCAGTGTAAATAAACTCACAATATGTGATACTGTCAAAATGTATAACATATATGTAAAATAGTGAGAAGATGCATCGTTTTATCTATAAGTACGTTTATTCATGTTTCTCTGTCTATCTGCCGTCCGTCAGTTCATCTATCATCCATCATTCACTTTTCAGTCTCCCCATTACGCATATATGCATATATGCATTTCTCATTTCTCATTATCAAACAATAAGGCAGCGCATTGGTAGCTCATAAACGTATTTCATAGAACATTTCACTCTATAACAGTTTGTAGTTCTTCTCAATGTTCTCAAACGTAGAATAACGATCTTCCTTGGGGTCCAGTATATGTATTCAATCGAGTCACCTTACGTTACTGAAGCTATACGATGATATCCCTGGTGCTTGACAATGACGTATATTGTATTATGAATGCAACATGAGGAATCAAATACAGTTAGCACGTACAGAGCATTTGAAGGACAATACGTTAACGTGTTTATGTCAAGCCACCACATGTTGCTCAGGCATGCATATTCTAGCCAAGTGCATAATTGCCACTAGGAATCAGCTACGTCCACCAGCCGGGGTCAGATCTTCTCTGAACTCCTAGTGCGTGTATACAGAGGGACACTCAACAGACAGGCTTATTGCAGGGTGATGGTGTCGCTATTCATTCAGTAATTCATTCTAGTTCTTCTATGTGGCAGTGGACATGGCACATTTTTTACGTATCACTATTAAAGCTAGGCAACCTGGATACTATACTCACCTCACATTGATCATTACAAATCACACATACTTTCATTGGGCGTTGGTACTTTATGAGGCGAGGCGCCGTTAAGTCACGCTAGTGCATTACAGTAGTCTGTGTCGGGGTCTATATATCAGTGCTAACTGTGGTCTGATAGTGTCAGAGACACTGAGGTAGACCTCCATTCACGTATACTGCCGGCGGGTGGTAGCGCAGTGGTAGAACAGTTGGACTTCGGAGCCAAGGTTCCAGGTTGAAATTCCGCCCCGGGGGCCCAGCATCAATGTTCGCGAAAGTTACCTTTCTGATGCGATATTGATAGGATGCGATGTCTGTAGAGTGGCAATGCAGTTATCATCCTTGGTCTTGTCAGTACCAGCCGGTGCTCGCCGAACATTCAGCGCTACGGATGCTGCGGGTTTCCTCCTGCCCTAAACTGAAAATTCGTCATATAAGTGAAAGAATCTTGAAAGCGACTCTAAACCCCAATTTAAAAAAAAAACAAAAAAAAACGTATACGGCCTTAATAACGCCATCCAAGATTACAGCATTACTTGATGTGTATTAGTCCACACCTTACGTAAATATCATTATGCATAGTCTAAGACCAAACTACTGTGTATTCTGATCTGATGATGATGGGGCATGTAGAGAATACAATGCAATATAAATTTAGAAACCTACTACCGTAATAGAAACCGTGCCGTGAAGCTAATGGGTTACGAGGCCACATTCCATGAAGCATTCGTGACTAGTTACGTTAACATTACGTCTATGTACATACTTTCCTATAACCTTTGGTTGACGCAACCTTACATTTGATGTTTCAGTAACATTTCCCTTTTCTACTATTTCTATAACACTATTTCTAGAATGGTTTTGACTAGCGACTGTGAAATCAATGTAGAATGTACAGCAGATTTTATCTTGCTGAAATACTTCATCGCCATTGTTTCAGATAGTCGTTTTACCGTGTTTTCTAAAGCTCCTTTTCATTGTAACATCCCATTTGTTTCAATCAGCATTTAACATCCATTCTGTGTATGCACTGCCATACTGATCACTATTCCATCTTTGTTAAAGATTATAATATTAGACAAGGGCACCGACCTCGGAGATGCACACAACAAAACCGGTTTGTCTGCAACAACTAACTTCACCATAGTAGTGTATCATGCATGCTACGTAGGTATACCCACATTGAGCAAAATAGCCAGTTATTTCTGATCTGTGTAGTACCAACCAAATATACCCCATATGCAACATATATGTGAATATCCAATATAGATAGTAGAGTAAGTACCTACCAAATATACCACGATATTGTTACATAAATATATAGGATCGTATGCTGCACATCTGGGCATACGTTACGCCGCCTGAGCCCCGTAGACGTGCAGCTACAAGTTATGGCAAGTACAGAGCTACACGCGTAATTCCTTTGTATGAAACACTTTTATCGCTACAACACATGAATATCTGGTTAGCTAAAACTAGAGTAATCATAAAAGCTTACGCTTGTAGCTGTTCCCTAAAATTTGACGTACAATCATAAACAAACTGATAAACAAGGTTGTACATGATGTTCACATGTATGTCTTGTTACTTCTTTCAATGCCCGTCAGTCAGGCCGGACACTCTTTACAATGTATCTGTTCCATCTGGACATCGCAAGTTATCAGATGAAGGTACATTATGGCTTCGTTTTAAATGGGTTTTTTTTTCGCAATGGTAGATCGCAGGATCTCCCTACTGGGGGATTAACAAACGTGCTCAAATAGACCACCTTGAAATGTTCCGTCATGCTGCCAATAACAGACAGATCTAGAGTCAATTTAGAAGTAGCCAATCAACGATATATGGCACCTCCCACTAAACTTACATATATCAAATATAAACCTTAGCCGGAGCTATGAAGTATCGGTCGTAATATTCTGTTCCTGTGATATATATATCGATACACCTTAAACGTTGATCCCAGACACAATTAGGAAACGGAAATAAACTAGAATAGCTAAGGCTTAAGCATTACCGTGTTAAATGATTTGTATAAACTGATCGTTTAATATTGATTATTTTCTAAAGTGAACATGTGATGAATCCGTGGTATATGCAGACGCCTCGTAGGAAGTCTGGTAACTCCAAGCTATAGTTAATGGCGTGATACCTGAAGGCCTAGCATCCAGATCTACTAGTCAATTGGCACCATAGTCAGATCTACTAGTCAATTGGCACCATAGTCATCGCTGAGGAAGGAACGACATCGGACATGTTATTATGGTGTACTTCCGGGTGTACATTACCAACACATATGATCAGTGCTTTCATAATCAGGAAAGTATCGTAATTTAACATATCTCGTATCTGACTCACATCGTGACATTTTAATCCCAATGATAAACTATTCTGTTATATTTATTCACGAAATCATGTTGTTTTCCAATATATATACTATACCACAATGTCAAATATATTATTGTCTGTAAAATGATTGCGATTCAATTTTCCATCACTTTTCGAAAATAAGTAAGTCATATCAGAAAATATTAGATGCAACATTGACAATGTATCTATCTATCTATCTATAGCATCTATCGTCTAACGGAAACATCTCTTTTTGCATTTCACCATTCGATTCTCTATTGATCGATCTCTCGTTCCCTAGTGCTCCATTTTACGCACACAATCCCGTCTTTTCGGGAGCTGTGCATGTATACTAGTGTTGCTCGGTACCTCTCTACATCTTTACATCTCTCTCACAACATGCTATTTCGGACAGCATTACTAGTATATCTGGATAAGCATTGTTTTGACGCCATCTCTCCCGACCCTTTGATGTGATGGTATGTAGCCTAAGCCAATAATTTGAACACAATCTAGTCTTCAGTGTGATTTGTCTGGGATGCAAATACTCAGAGCTGTGGTTCACGTCATAGTACCGACACAATAAAGCTGTTTAAAGATTACTTATCAAGGCAGGGATCTACATTTTAACATATAAGTAGCTAGTGACGTGCATGTGCGGGTGATTACGTCATACATGTGCTAGTGATTGACCAAGTTGCTATGGTACCTGGAGAAAAATAATAGATAATAGATAGTAGATTCAAAACATTTAACGTTCATCAACTGTTGAAACCACGTCGTCTTCGGGAGTCAATCCGTAATTATCCTACGTTAAAAGGTTACAAGTAAGTGCATGTTTAGATAGATAAATGGACACTCTATCAAACGATACTAACGTATGCATATTATAGTTTTCACTTATGCCGATCGCACACTTGACCAACTGTGCTGGTTCCAGTTTTAGAATGTCGATCACTCTGCCATCAATCCAGCCTCATGCTGGTATGACGGTCAGAGCTTCTCGGCCTACAAACGCACAGACTGGCCCCGATATTACGAAACATTTCTGAGTACGATTTCATGCTCAACTCAAAGTTTTGTTCACAAATCCTCATATAAAACTTTAGCTTGAGCATGAAATCGTACACAAAATGTTTCGGAATTATAATCTCGAGTAGTGAAGTCAAGCAATGTGATGTGACGTCAAGCCCGTGACGTCATTACAGAATACTTCATTCAAGCTTATCGCAGTTGTCGTTTTAAGGCTCCCCGCTAACTTTGGCGCCTTTAGATCTTACGTGTATTTAATTGGTGCCATATGTATTACTTTTTTCTCTCCATGTTCGTTAACATACTTGGCGACCATCTTGAATTTGAGGTATTTCCCCAAGTGAGATTTTGGTAATCTATGTGTACATGTAAAAGAGCCAAAATCCGCTGAGAAACCTTTTCTGACAATTTTGCTGGACCTCCACAGGAAAAAAATGCTTAATGACTGGACGAAAAGCTACTGTAAGCTGCCGGGTGTCATGGATTTCCCAATTTTCGGCGATGTCACTGCGCTTTGTTGAAAACAAGACCGGGAGCGCAAAGCGGTCGCCGGCTGATCGCAGTAGAATGTGGTAGGGCCATTAATCAAGTTTCCTACTGCCCGAAAGACTATACAATAATCAAGCGTATTTACTATAAAATGTGTTGATTAACGTGAGTATATGAAAACTATTTATTATAACAATATAGATGATTGTCGCTGAGTACTGCTATCAATTATCATTTAATAAATATTATCACAGTGTCAGTGCGGGCGGTCGTGTTCGTGAACGTGTGGTCGTGATCGTGAACGTGTGGTCGACAGGAACAAATAGGCTACATAGAGAATGCTAAACGAGCTTTCGTGTGATACCATTATTATGAAACGAGTGAATGGTTTTGGTATCTGACCAACGAAAGCGATTCAGAAACCAAAACTATTCACGACTTTCATAAAAATTATGTCACACGGAAACGAGTTCAGTATTTTATTTATTACACTACCAACCCTGACATGCAACTGAACAGCTGATTAACTTCATTGCAGTTCGTGTTCCATCAGTTTAGATAATAGAGCACGCCCATGAATTCATGAGTACAAAGGCTAGACCGCTTGACGCACGTTTCATTGCGTATTCACGAATACATAATCCCTTGGATTCAAGAGAAATACGACTTTAAACTCATCACGTAATGGTGAATTCAAACTTGTTTTAACAACAATAAATTGGGATAGTGTGATATTTGCTACAATATTCTTAATAATATCTTCCAAATTAGACCGTCTGAATCGAGTGTATTGGCGGGCCAGTGATTATTAGCCACTTTAGCTTGGCCCCAGTTCAGTTAAGCTAATACTTATCTAATCCACTGTATAAATATGTCAATGGGATTATCTCTATAACTAGCACGAGGTATTCAATTGTAATTCGCTATGCATTGTTTTAATCTTGCAATGACAGACTTTTAATCTGCAGTAGCTTTGCTTTCCAAGTATGTTTGAATGTGTGTTAATATCCATAGTAACGTTGTATGGGTATATTAATTGATGTTTTAACATAAAAAAACACCAAACTTCAATCAATCATGTAACATATACATATTCAGAACACAGAGATATTCAGAATCAGTAGTGGAATAGAGGTGTCCTACTATATGGCAAGATGTGACAGAAAATGAGATTCAGCTGTAAAATATAATCTCGGAATGGAGCTGCAAATACAACATCAACAAATCCATCATTGGTGTCGTCAATGTCCCAGAAATTGGATAGCATAAACCATGTTGAAATCCCCCAGTTACAATAGTATTCATCAAGTCTTTTAAAACTTGAACATTGTAGTGTGAGTATGACCAAAGGTAGATAACTAAGATGCACTGTCTGTGAACACACGTTAGTCTGGTTTTGAACATCTGGGACCGTATGCATGAACATGGACCCCCTATGTCCAGCATAGGCGCTATGCTCGGGCTAGCTAGTCTGTGGTTTAGACGGAGCTTGAGTTGGTATGCATGAACTTGTCTTAACCGAAAATAGTCTCCGCTTAGCTAGTCTGCGGAATGTTGGGAATGTCATTGACTTTGTATTGTTTTTTGTAGACGATTTTAATTTTGATGTTTCCAAAGATATCAGATAAATCTACTTGACATAATTTTACCATTTATTTTATTTCTCATATTTTTTGTTTTGGTGATATCCATGTTATTAACTGATCACATAATAATAAATTTAAGGTAATAAGTCTATATTCTTCTTTTGTTGTTGTTGTTCTATATATTTAAACTAATAACTTCCGGTTTTTATCGATCGCATCGAGTGCTGAGCGTCACAAGTAGTCCTGGTATTTCAACCAATGGAAGCGCTAGAAACCTATACGTACTGCCCGGTACGTATCGCTTTCATTCGTCACACTTTGAAACAACACGCTGGAGAAAAAAAAACACTATCTATTATAGTAAGGTAAAACAGTTTGGCAGGTTTTTCGTGTTACTAATTTTTAAGCAATGTACATTGGTGACAAATTGCCGAGATCCGAGATCCAACTGTTCTACCACTGCGCTACCACCCGCCCCCATTATCACCTCACAATATGTGTAATACTAATGTGAAAATAGTATAGTATTACCATTACGGGATGGTCATTATCCCTAATCTGGTTTTGATATATAGTCTATCACTTATTACTGGTTTTTACGTAAATGTGGTTTGTCCGGTTTGTCATTGACGGGCATCCAGTTGTGCTGCATGCTATTATTAGCATGTGTAACACGAGATCGTGGAGTAATCGATCTGGCTTTTTACCTATTTGAAAACGCTATCGGAAGTGATTGTAATGGTATTGAGTAATACTGATCGAATCTACCACACCCACGTGTATTCCGTTCGCAGATGTATGTCTTTAAATGTACAGAAGCGTTATGAGATCCTGTTATGATTTCTTATATTTGTATGGTCCGGGCGTATGTTCGCATATGTCTTGGTATAATTTCTACCTTATAAATCGTGTTATCAAAACGTCAGGGAAATGTATTTTTTGGTCGATTTCTATAAATGAAAATAACGTTAATGCGGATACCTCACATGCGTGGCTGGACATTTACATAGCTATTCATGGCGAAACAAGGAAAGCACATTGCCCATGCTAACTATGCATCATTGTATAATACCTATCTGACATACTGCCTTGACAGGAACTCTTAGGAAACCAGGATGAATACTCGTATATATCGGATGATTGAGTCTCTTAATTAACATATAGAATGTATTGATATTACTTTTCGGTATCTGGCCTGGATTTCTCGAAGATAATTCAGAACGCAGCCGACTTTAAAACTCAGTTGATAAGTGAGTTCTTTTCTGAGCTGAACATTTCAGTAAACAATTGAAACTGAATGTTTCCTCGTCTAGATATGTAACTTAGTAAGTTTTAACAAAGTACAGTAACAACTCACTTAATTATTTTTAGTGGCTTAAGTTTCTTTCGAGAAAACGGGATCAGGTATTCATCATAATACTTGCTAATTATCATTGCTAACTACCATGTAACATGGAAGGTATTTTCCACATACATTCATATCTCTGTGTGTATATACATATTATTATTTTCCTCATCGTCTTGTATTAAACTGATCTATCAATGTCGTCCCTTAGAATTCGAGGACGTAAGTATGAACTAAAACGTTGTGTAATATTTGACATAAATATGGTAGTGGAGAGTAATACATACTGAGTATACAAACATAACAGTTGTTAAGGAAATGACTGTATTAATAATAAAGGCACATGTGCAGATGACTGCTTACGAAGGACATGGCCTTATGGAGTATCTCGGTCCCTACCTCACGACTACTCCGACCGGAATCTACATTTTGAGAAATAGTCTTCCCTTGAAATTGTATTACGAAAAACAAAATATACTGCTGTCGTATGTTTTTTACATTTTTAATTTTTTTTATCTCGTCCCCACGAAATACAATACCTGACATAATGTGTATGAGAATCTATTTCTGTTATGCGCCTATGTGTTTTGATTATAACCTTTGAAATTTGATCTAAATATACATCTATCTGAGATTTCAGTGGTATACCGTGGAAAAACATCTCACCTGTCATTTACGTGTACGTGGATGACGTTGTGAAGTGATATATACATTACCATCTGTGTGTGCATCAGTCCAGTTTAACTGAATGTTTAAAATGGTGTATAGGTCAGCGGGCATTACCGTAACAACCCTCTCAGAAACACTCCTGATTACAACGCAGTAATAGCCAGTATTTGAATCCCATCTGTCTATGGTTCAAAAATACCATAAATCAAAATTATTCATCTCCATAAACATATCTGCAATTCTATCTATGATTTTCTATGATTTATTGTAACTTTATGTACATATATAATTGAGATGCATCAGTAATTTCTGAAATATCATTCCCCAGTTATAGCTATATGTAACTTGTAGATGTTAATATTCCATTTCCACACCGACCAATCATTTCTGTATATTCACCCTGCTGGTATTACTATTGTTTTGTCCCACGACAGAAAACACGTTGTCAGAGACGCTTTAATATTTCATCGCTAGATGTGTATGCAGATATAGGTAAAACTGTCTTCAGCAAATGAGTTCACGTTACTCGTTAAATATTAGGAGTGTCAACTTGATGGGTACGTATATAAGGGATCTCACCCTAACCGTCGAATTTACAACTACATGCTGTGACCTTGACCTGGCTTAGTTATCTACAGCGTGGTGCCACTCCTCCACTCCTCCACTCCTTCATAAGAAATACATATGCCAATAAGGTCCTAAATTTGGTGGACTCTCAAATCAGACTAATTTGCTTTTATCTCCAGTAGCTCCAGTTTCAGTGGTCCAATCTGGACTGACACTGTGTCAGGGACGCAACGGTGTCCATTCATAATAGACGTAAAAAGAAAAAAAATATTCACTTTCCGAGATGTCTTCGATCACACACTGTCGTATTAGCATCAGTCATAGCTTCATTGAGGACAGCAAATTAACATTACGAGACGATGACATCTGTTTCAGACTTTAACTCCCGTGAGTCGTGTGAGTGGTAAGCATACACACAAGTCAGTACTAATATAAATATACGTCAGCTTGTAAAGTAACTTCGCTATTCCAGAGGGAATTTGAATTGCACAAAATATAAGTAGGTGATGATAATTGAATCTGTTGTTTGACCTAATTGCAGACATAATGATAAAAACGTTATAACAAATGATCCTGTTATTCGATTGCTCTTGGGACGTGCAATTCAATGTAGATGATTAATTAACCATAGGTTTTGACAAGTAATCATTTCACGTTGTGTTGATCGTACGCAGGACGTGCACACGTGCACATTATGGACAGAGATTAGTAGAATTTACTTCTAACTTGTCTTTTGACTTGATTTACTAGCGACAACAGACACTTCTGTATTGCATTACTTAGCGTGGGTCCAATTAGCCTGCATTTGAAGCACATTTTGCCGGCAAAGTACCTCATTGTATTTATAGCACAATATAAAGCATTTGTTACTGCGTCGTAAACAGTGATTTCCACTTCAATTAAGACGGATTATCAGAAGATGTCCTGAAATATGTTTCAATTTAGCTCATTCTATGTAATAGCAATGCAGTGGTAACTTAGGAAAATAAACTGCTCAATTATTAAAGTCAAATTGGCCAACCTGGCTCTACTGCTATTGAACCAATATAATTACAATCAGATCTCGTTTCCTTTCTTAAACATTTTGCCATTCTTTTGGGTGCACATATCTGAGCGTCAGTTTCGAATCTGATATTAATGAGATTGATATTGAACGAGCATCAAGTAAAAATATAATTCTATTAAATAGCAATAATAACGTGTTCGGTAAGATATGTTCGTTCTCAACTTGTTCCACTGGTACACACTGTTTCATGGTACGACACAAAGGTAGGGGTCTATTCCCCGAGACCGTACCCGGACTCGGGATCTATTAAAGAGCATAAAGAACGACGGATACTTCAATGCCCGCGGTTCACGAAAGCGTTCTATCGGTAGTCATGGCTCTAAATCGAGGTTTACTTAATTTCCTTATATAGTAAAAGTACGTATTCACATATTTAGGCCAGACTTCAGTACGGCTCTTGCCAGGATGACACCTGTACATCGGGTGTCCTGGATGTGTTCTGTGCAGGACACCCAACTACTGTATGTTAATGGGGTAACATCTTAAAGCACCAGGGTACCCAATGCTCAGCTGTCCTAAAAGAATCCTGGAGGTGTCCATATAAGGATCTTCGATACATTTTGCTGTGCATGGACTTACAAGTACCAGTCCAATGGCAATGGCCTACAGTATTTAGTCAAACACATCCCTGCAAACACATAACGTTTTATAACGTTATTACAACGTTGTCATAACGTTATATAACGTTGTGTGTTTGCCGGGATGAGTGTCCCATAGAGTGGAAACACTACTATATGTACAGGATATACATACAAAAGTACAGTACTATACTAATGCAAACAGTACTATACCAAATACATAAATGGCATACCAAATACATACAGTACTATACCAAGAACAGTACACACGCTACTATATATAAATGCTGTAATATACTACTGGCATAAATAGCTATACTAAGCACAACTACCTCAAGGACATGGAACACTAAAAACAACGATATATATTACATACCGGATGCCTTATATAATTATTTCAGTCCGAAGTGAGAACAGTTTCCCTTTATATATAGGTAATCGCCTCGTGATCAGTTCCATTCATCCTGATGCTGTAAGATTAAACCTATTGTAGATAACGACGTTTTCAAAGAATGCTCAAAACTCAGAGGGTATACTGATACTAATAATGTGAACATTTATATTGCACAAAATCCACGCTCTGAAGCATTCTCATAGCGCTGCTATTCGAGTGTAAATGCAAAGTGTGCAATGATTAATCTACCAAGGCATAGTGAGCGTGATTATTAATATACTTGCAAAGTATTCAATTTCCACAAATCCACTCTCCCGATCATATTAATGAATATATATATATGGTTCTTTCAAATTTTGACAATGATCTGAAATGTTCGAGTTCAAATTAGGAGACACAAATAACGTATGTCAGAACACAAAATGTCGTCCCTCATAAATCCATACAACTCCCTCGGTCGATGACTCCAAGTGTTTGTCGAGTTCGTCTTGTGCCTCACACGATGCCCTGACCTCGCCCAATCGTCAACAGCTAGCTCCTACATATATCGCCACCTACTACACGTAGATAGACGTTCAACTCTGCATGGACATGGCTAATGAAAGGCAACGTTGTAGCTATATCGAGACCTTGACACATCGGTTCTAATCGAATAGAATGTGTTAATTACTATTGGCACATCATTAATTCTCTCCGTGTCCGAGACGCAAATACTTGGAATTTTATGACCGGTGTCATTTAACGACTGCATCTCTCAAGAAGACACCGTGATGTTCCAAGCCGGTCAGAGTCACGACGTGGTCGTCATACTGACCACCAACCCAGCTCAGCGTTGAACTCTGAATCCGAAGGTTCGTGCTCGAATTCTGTCTAGGCTCTTGATATCCTCTCCGTGGTGGGCACCAGCGTCTGCATCAACAACGATCGTAGAGCCAATGAAGTAGTTTCCCTGTATGGGGTAATGACTCGTAGTGCGACGTTTATTTTCTTAGAAAATTACCACCCAGCTTCCCAAGCCTGAACGGCTGTGATGCACTTTCAGTATATATAGATAACAGTTATCATCCTTAGTTCGCGTGTCTCGTCAACATATTCCTCCCACAAATCGATGCGATATCGCTGAAATACTGTGCAAACGTCGTAAAATTCAAAACTGACTGCATCGCCCATTACCTGTAGTTATTATCTGAACGTAATATACTTCTTTCAGTTCTAATATAAAACGTCAAACTATGCACGTGGACAGACTATGCAGTATTAGAGAAGGCAGTCCATGGCCTAAATGTCAGCTGGGTTTCTTAACGTCTCAATGAAGCACAGACCATTGCCATAGAACTTTCGTTAGAATGTGACGATAACGTAGGCCTACACGCATGTACACAGTACAACGTAGGCCTACACGCATGTACACAGTACAACGTAGGCCTACACGCATGTACACAGGACAACGTAGGCCTACACGCATGTACACAGTACAACGTAGGCCTACACGCATATACACAGGACAACGTAGGCCTACACGCATGTACACAGGACAACGTAGGCCTACACGCATGTACACAGGACAATTGCAAAATGAGCCAAATCATGGATATATCAAGGCGGTTATGTACATATACACCTCATCATAAGTTTAGCGCCACCCAATATTATTGAATGAAGACGCTGTTGTAGCTCTGACAAAACTATCGCAGGATAATACACGGTTCATGGGTGCTATTCCCTGATAGACAAGAACAAACACAATACATAGTGATGGCAGTTGTATCGATTCCAACAATACATTAAAAGAAAACACAATATTGTGAAAGAACACAATGTCAGTGTGTTATGAACTTGGGAAAAACTTTGATCATTTCGTGTAGGTAATGGACATCAACAGTCTACAAGAGGTGTCAGGTAGACTTTTTATGGGACCACGAGGCTATTACAAGACAGAAAATTCAGTAGCGTGTGTAATCACCATGGACATTGATTACTGCTTGAACCCTGCGTCGCATATTGAGGACAAGTCGTCGAGAGGATATTTGGGGGCAAATGGTTCCACTCCTCATGTAGTGCAGCTTCTAACTGTGCCAGAGTTTGAACTAGGGGATCTCGCCGCCTGATATTCCGACCCAGGATGTCCCAAACATCCCCAAAGAAAAATGGGATGTGATTTTGGTGGCGCTGAACTTATGATGCGGTGTATTATTATGCCGTGTGATGTGCTTGTCTCTGGATACTACATATGTAAATCGGTTGACATCATTTGACATGTTTTAAAGGTTATCGAATTGCAAAGTCTAGTGTGTGACAGTAATAGTCTTGCCCAAAAGAACTCAAATAATATATTGTATGAAGATGATTGATGTAATTTACTGATGCGATTCGTCCTTTTCCAATTTCCATTTCTTATACGGCATAGGAGTGTGTATTCATTCACCACACTGTGTTCATTTACAATGTTTATATTAAGACTTTCCCCAAACAAATTACTACAATATGCATTATTTTCCAAAAGGAAGATTGTCATTCATGTATTCATAGAACAAAGCTATTTATATCAAACAGATAGCCGTGTGTTGTATAATCAGCTCATCGAATTCAGAATCAAATAAGGTAATGGCTGAAATTATCATGCATACACAGCTTTGCTTAGCTTCATATATACAAAGTTTCTGTAAGCTGTCATAATAAAGCTATTATGCAATGTTGTATATATGTTGTATGTTCTCTTTATCAAGAACCTTGATTTATGAGAATAAAACTTCTGTCTGCCTGTCTGTCACTCTACTAACATTATTCCTTCGAAATTCGTCACAAAAACGTGGGTCCTGTTCTACAGAACGATCGTAGCGCTACGAGAGATGCAACTCTTGTACATTAACACGGAGTTACGAATAAAATGCGAAAACATTAATTCTTTAATACCAGGCTATTGTTGAGTCTAGGAATTGAAACTATTGTGAACAAGTTTAATTAAATGTTACGGTTGTAGCCCGAAATAGTTTGGACAGCACGCCCTGATATTAGGCTACGTGACTGTAGGGACTGGCATTCCTGTGATGTAGTCATTATTAGTATTTATCACATAACTTAATCTACCAAATGTAAAGTATAAATATTTATTCAATTAAATATGCAAACACATGCATTAATATGTACATATTTACTTGGAACTATATTTTGTCCGTGTGCTTTAACCCAGTTCCCAGTTATATGATAAATAGAATCTCACATTCGTGTTCATATATAACTGAATTTATTAAACTCGTTGGCAAAAATGATATGCTCGGCGGAACCTCGCATAATATCAGTTTTGCTAACTCGTAATATAAATTCAGTATTATATGACCACTCATGTGATATCCTCTATTTATTATCCCAGCGTATTGTTTTAAAGAGTGACGAATGAAAACGATACGTAGGTTTCTTGCGTTCTCATTGGTTGAAATACCAGAACTACTTTTCGTAGTGCACTAGGCACTCGATACGATCGATAAAAACGATCATATATATTGTATAGACTTTTTACCTTAAACTAATTATTATATGATCAGTTAAGAGCATGAATATCACCGAAACCTATATGCGATATATCAAATTAATCGTAAAATTATATCAAGTAGAATTATCTGATATATTTTGTTAACATCTTCTCGTATTTGTTCCTCTCAACCACACGTTCACGATCAGCTGATGATGTTTACTATCACCAGCTGATGTCTTACCGCTTACACTGACATACTGCTAATATGTATTATATAATAAGTGATAGCGGTACTTAGGCAAGTTTTGTTTTCTCGACACTCATCTATATTGTTATAAGAAGTCGCTTTCATAGAAGTCTATAATTACGATCAGCTGATGATGTTTACTATCACCGCATATATATTCATTGCTATCAGTAAAATATCGTCTTCGATTGAATCTACATATATCAAGTACATTCGGGGCAATATATTACACGATGTTCTATTTAATATCAACTTCATGTCCCTCGTAAAATAACTTATTGGCACTCGCTAAAGCTCGCGATCGTGCATAACATTATTACACTCGGGACATAGAGTTGATATTAAATAGAACATCGTGTAATATCCTCTATGTATGCACTTACGCACACACACATACACACACACACACACATACACACACACAGAGTCACACTGCAATTCTCAAGAACTAGCAAGTCATTGTGTTTAGACCGTAGTTCGTTGTATTGAATGTCAAACAATTGCATCCAGGAAAGTAAGTATACACGAAGATCGCTTTCATGTCGATACACTTAATTTCTAGAAGAAGTTATATTATGACTAACTGTTAAAACAGACATTTCTTAAAACCGTATCATATGTTTGGCCTCATTTAACCATAAAGCCATCTCTAGATACACACGCTCACATCGAAATTGGAATTGCAGAAAGTCCATTATGCCGATGTTTGTTTTATTAGAGAAGATAGACAGACATACGCACAAATCTGGGAGATCTTCAAATCAGCCATAACTGATTGCAACATAACCCGCAGAACAACCTATCGCGGAACAGCTAATGACATGGAGGCAGTATCTGCTAAATAGTATAATTGATGTTTTGAGAAATGTACGTTCAGTAAGTCAGGTGACATTACTTAATTTGATGTATTTGAAATTGGACTGTTGTTCGTAATATGTGATAATATCAGACATACAGTAAAGCATTGGAGGCAGGCGACAGTTTCTAATCCTCATACCCCATCAAGTAAACAAGGTTACTTTAAAATGGGGCAAATCATTTGGCTGAAATGGATCGGAAGTGATCAGCTTGCTTGATGCCTACTACTATCCATATAGCATATAATGATACACGTGTAGATTGCAGTTAAACTGTTTTATTTTTCCTTTGGAAACAAAATTCCAACATTTCCGTAACATAATATGCATACATAAAAAAAGTCAGAGAAATAGTTAAAACGTACTTTTGGTATGACTACTTTGTCACTGATGATAATAAGACATTGTGATATGGTCATCTAAGCCAGACTAGTCGTACTTAATCAGGGTCAAAGTTCATATAGCTAAAGTTCATTATCTCATCATAGAAGTGATTGCAACTATTTGTGTCTTTTCAGTCGATAGAATATTCATAATGCACGCCTATAGGCATTCTAATCAATTAAAGACTTTCATCCATATAAGATAACTCTGCCAAAATGATAGCACACATTGAAATAAATAATATATATGATAGACAACCAGACACTTTTACATTATCACAGAAGAGTGTATGATTATTGAAGTACTCGTGTATATTAAAACTACAGCGCATCTGTCAATAACTGTCTAGCATCATGTGAACGGTATATAGAGTAGATGACATTACGAATGACTTGTACTTTACTCATTTCTTCTTCATATAACAATTCAGAATATGATGAGGTGGAAACCTTTGTGATGCTTGGCTGACAGTGAACGCCGCATTGATCAGTGCATAACGAGCAGAGTAAATTGGACTTGTTGTCCATGTTAACGTCTACCAAGCGCTGCCACAAGTATAGACGAACTGTAACTTTGAATCATCGTCCTTTCGAGCTATTCCATGAGGACGTCCTTCGTGATGCCAGGACATAGGACAAAGCCAGGACCTAGGACAAAGCCAGGACAATGCTACGTACGTATTACCAACTATGAATCGTTACTTTCTTCGTAGTCATTGAAAGTCGGTCATCGATTGGTCATCATGAACGCCAGACATAAATCTTCGATGTACTGTAGCGCCAGTAAGTTATCTTATCGCGTGTGAAATAGGATTTGGCCTCCCATCCTTCCAATCTTTCAATTGATTTTCAAATAAAATGCCCAGTAAAATGAGTGAGTAGGGGCACATGAATAATTCATTAGTAATAATATCAGGAATATAATCATGATAAAGAGGTACTTTGTGCCTACCTGTCCAATGATTCATGATGCAAGGTATTCAAGGTATGATGTGCTACTGGGCGAGATGAAGGTATCACACGGACATATTATGAAGTATCTTGCACGAGCTGTGGTCTGTACAGAAATCTACAATATAGTATGTACCGAACGTTTGCGAGTTACGATCAAATGAATCAATTATGGTAATCTAGCCCACTTTAAGTTGTAAATGAGTTGTAAGTGGTCTGTTTACTACGTAACATTTGTAAATAGTGTTGCGTGCTGGCACGTTACCTAAATCCAGTTGGACTTCAGGTGTCCTTGAATTCAATCCTAGTCACCAGACTTGGGTTTCACGAGATAGTCGTACCGGTAGTCTGGGCATTAATGGAAGCTAACGTTATTTCCTGTTATAGTAAAGATATGGTATACGCCCTGATTTACGCCCGAACAGAACGTAAAGCATAGGCTTGGTGTTCTCTTGCTTGCATCGAACCTAATTCCAGAGCACTACTTGTGCTGGCTGTGATATCTGTATCGACTGTTAATTAGATTCACTGAATAATGTTGGGATAGTATGCAATGTCATGTGAGAATATATGAACATTGCTCAGTATTAAGGTAGTGATACAATTATATAGAGTACTTGAATGTACACATGTACATTATCATCAATTCCCCCGTTTCACCGAACGATCGTAGCGCTACGAGAGTCGTACCTCCCATACGTTAACATGCTACGATTGTACTGTGCAACGGGGGCCAAAACATTCTTCCACATAATAACAGGATTAGTACCTACACTGCAACAATTACCATTACGCTAATTTCATAAAGCATTTAATAATCAAACTGTCTTTTAGGAAATATACATAGTTTCACATGCCATTTTTCGTACGATAGTTACGACTACCAACTATCGGTTTAAACATTTGAGAATACAATGTCGTAAATTATATTGCGTCGCCCACATCACGCTAAAGCATGGTTGGACAATTGTGAAGATATAAATTGTAGGAGAATGGCAAGCAACAGCAGCTATTATTATATTGATAGACATGCAGTCTCGTGTGTGGCATAGTAGAACATTAACTTATGCATTGTACCAAATTTGTATGAATGCTTCAATGTCTAAAGAAAAACTTCATATTTTACTTTGACCGTTGACATCTAGCTACTGACTCTCCCAAATTATATCTGATTTCAAGGAAGCACTGTGTTAAAATCCCATTTGCACAAGTGTATACAGAAAGAATTATCTGATTGGAAATCTAGATCTTTCCAGAGGTTTATGATCGAACAGACCACATTGCTTTGTACTCATGTGGGAGGTACACCACATTGACAGCTCATGACATGTGTTAGACATCGCGATCGGTTATAAAATCGATAGACTTCCTGGTTCCTCTGGATCACAATATGATAATATAAGGAAATAAAGGAGCGTAGCACGGACGTGTTTGCCACCAGCGATGCCCGCTTGTTAGCCTCAGTAAACGTATTAAAGACTCGCCTTGCAATACATGCTATAAACACAAGGTAAGTGACGGGTATCGTGGATGTCTGTGTAATAATACAAACCTATTTACACAGCGATCCCAGACAAATGAAACAGTAATGCAATCGTCCTGTTCTTCCTATGTAGGATTCTGTAGGAACTGTACAAATAAAATGTTCGCAGAAGTTGGTTCTAACTCAAAACCTCCTCAGATCTAAAATAAAAGCCACAAGTAACGTTCTGTATTGTAAGCCGAACATGTTCACACAAACATTCAGTTTTCTTTAGTAGGTACGCTTTAGTGATATGCTTTCACAGCAAGAGAGAGAATGTACGGAATGTTTTTGCCTAACAATAAACAAAAATTAACATGCTTGTACCGAACCAACTGTACATGTGCCACACCAATTTACGACTCCTCGTAACAAAAATAACATACAAAAGTAAATAATCTGATGGAGATACTAGACAGTTGAGAAAGGAAATAGCCCTTTATCATAATGTGTGTATTGGGAAATAACTACTAATTTCGGGCGGGAGACTAAGAAACCTTTTTGAGTACTATTTCATGATCAAGCTCAAATTGTAAATGTAGATTTGTGAACAAATTTGAGTTGAGCATAAAATCATACTTAAGAAAGTTTCGTAATCTCAGGGCCTGGATTATTGTGATGATCAAACAATTCGTTTGTAGCATCCTCTACAAGGTCAGCAACTCTGGATACTTAAGTTTAACGCAGGACATTAAACTGCAATCAACCTGACGAAACCACGTCGTCTCAAACGCCTACCCATAGTGCATGTAGAGCAACTACTCAATACCTCGTTATTAGAGATGCATGGAGATAATGATCCAGCGCATGAAGGACCATCAGACAAGCTCTGACGTGGCCACTGAGCCAACACCATAAACGACAGTACAATTAAGAAGACATATCTAAGTGTTGAATTAATATGCTGGGTTATATCCGGATGATCAGCCATGACACTAACTTATCTCCCGTGGGATGCGTCTGTGTTGTAGTCATTATAGCGACATTTCCAAACTGCCGCAGCCAAACGTAATGGCACTGTATACAAATAGTATTGCTATGGGCGTTGCGGGAAGGCGTCTTGAAATCTAAATCGTAATGTAACAGTACTCGAGGAACGGATGTATTATCGGTTTAATGTAAATGAACTTTGAAAAATCAAATAGTTGGGAAATAAATTATGTTTATATCTAGAAGATATACGTCAATCCATGTAGAAAGGTATACGTTTACAGTTCTATACTGATTAAGTTGTATTATATTCTTGAAATGGAGTATTCATGTCATGCAAGATCTAACCATTTCTGCACAAACTATGGATCCAGTGATAAAGGACGTGACATAAATTGTTATCCAAATTAAATATTAATGTTTGTTTAAGACTAGATCTTACGAACGGTCATTACTACTAGCATCCGGCATTTCATACCTTCTCAATTACACTTAATAACCTGCCCATCATAGGATTCTGTCAAACGGGGCTATCGTAATCATCCTCAACTGTAGTCTTGAAGTGCTTCACATGTCTCGAGTGGCCCTAAATTGAGATGTACACTGACATTCAAAGCTGCTACTCGACTAAGCACATTGTATTGAACACGTCAATATATTAAGTGCCAACAGATATGTTGTGGCGTACCTCTCTACCAAATGTGCAACTCGGCTTAAGGAACCTGGTACAATTCTTCATCATATATGCGTCTGCAAGTTCTTGAAGAGTATCTGAATCCTGTAGACGTTTAGACATTCCCCGTTGCAACAGGTTCTTGGCATTATTATGAAAAGCTCTATGCAATATATATGTTATTCCTTGTAGAATTCAGTTTACAAAAACTCTGACAATTTTTTCTAATTCCTGCTCGGAACAGTTTTTTCATGAAGATATCTGAGCTCAATGTCAGACTTTAGAACTAACACTGACTAACTTGAGCGAGAACATGGAAGTTGAAAATGAGGGGAGTTCAACAGAAAGCCTCTGGATGTTTATGAAACGGTAGGCCATTTAAACAAAATACGCATGCAGAGTTGAAGCTAAATGCTTACTGAATCGATCGGTGGTGTTATCCATTCCTGCCCTTATTTTATTCATGAATTACAAGCGTTTGAAAGTCTGCCTAGGGCCCAGTATCAATGTTCGCGAAAGTTACCTTTCTGACGCGATATTGATAGGATGCGATGTCTGTAGAATGGCAATGCAGTTATC
>JAUTBT010010128.1:0-24473 GCA_032361225.1 Lepetodrilus schrolli
TGTATAAGACCATAGCGCTCTCGTTAGTGTCTGATTGCCATGTATAAGACCATAGCGCTCTCGTTAGTGTCTGATTGCCATGTATAAGACCATAGCGCTCTCGTTAGTGTCTGATTGCCATGTATAAGACCATAGCGCTCTCGTTAGTGTCTGATTGACTTGTATAAGACCATAGCGTTCTCGTTAGTGTCTGATTGCCATGTATAAGACTATAGCGTTCTTGTTAGTGTCTGATTGCCATGTATAAGACCATAGCACTCTTGTTAGTGTCTGATTGCCATGTATAAGACCGTATTGTTCTCGTTAGTGTCTGATTGCCATGTATAAGACCATAGCGTTCTCGTTAGTGTCTGATTGCCATGTATAAGACCATAGCACTCTCGTTAGTGTCTGATTGCCATGTATAAGACCATAGTGCTCTCGTTAGTGTTTGATTGCCATGTATAAGAGATGGCTACAAGAGTGCTTATGGTATAGTAGTAGAAATAATACCATGGATAGAAGCCAATGATAGATCCTCTATTAGTAGTACTAACTTTATATCCTATAACATAGTTTGGTTGGCTGAGGCAAAGAACTAAAAATAAACATTGAACAAAAAATGAAAAATAAAAACTACAACTATAAATATAAATATATCCCAAGTTGTAGGGAATTCAAACCTTTGGACTTCTAATATTTTTGCGAGCCAAATGACCTCGATACCCTGCCTGAATCTTGACTGCAGCATAATTACGTTCGAGGTCATTAAAATCTATTTCTTCTTCATCTACCATGAAAGGTTCAGGCCTACGTGATGCTTGTATCTCCTGCATTTAAAATTCAATGGAAATCAAACACACCAATCAAGAACTAATTTTCAAACACATAATATAGCACACATAAATTTTAGTATAACATAATTATGTCTATAAGATTTCCCTGGGAATTTGTTTAAAGTATGTGAAATCAAGGATATTTGTTCCAAACAAATGCCCAGGTGAATCATGTTTACACTCTAAGCTTGTTAACTTCAAACTAAAATGACAATTGCAATGAATTAAAAATATATCTACAAATACACACACATCTATTATTATTACTGTTCATTATTCATATATGATCATTTATTTAATAAATGTCAGAAAATTTTCAGAAATGAAATCACTATACATTAGTACTACACATTAGTAAGAGCTATGAATTGAAATGTGTTATTCAAGCAACTTCAGCCTGTGTCAGACTCAAACTCGGGACTTTTAGCTCACAAACATGCCAATCTTCCACTAGAAATAATCTCTTCAATAATCTGCCTGCTTTGTTTCATATATACTGTACCCATCCTAATTTAACTACAAACGTAACATAAACAATGAGCAATTCTAACCTCTTGCCTTCTCTCGTGTTTGCTATTAACGTATATTCTAAAGCCAGCAAGAATTCTGCATACGTTGTAATTAACAGCAATGTACTCTTCCTCATCAACGATCTCAATGTTTCTCATCATTCGCTCTGTGGCCTGTGTTTAAAATTAAATAGAAAACTAACACAGAAATCTAAGCACTGGTTACAATGCTATAAACCAGCTAGGAGTTTCAAATATGCACAGAACACGCGTCCACATGTCAAAGGTGAAAGCATGTGAACAACAACTGTCCGAGGCGTTATAGCGCTGATAATAATTCGGGCTTTTTTCCCCATCTATTTTGCATTAAATGTTTGTTAAAACCAACTATTCTGGTGGTTGTGATAAGCATTTTAATAGCATAAAGCTATACTACATGTGCTTTCACCTTTGATGTACATGCATATTCTGCACATATTGGAAACTCGGAGCTGGCTTATTAGACGACAGTGTGAATTCTTGTCTGATGGTTCAACACACTAACAAAGGAACTCTACTCTGTGTTAGGATCCTGCTAGAAAAATTAAGTAAATTTTTGAATGATTAAAAATATATACAAAAATAATGACAGAGTTACAGATCTGGTGCCGAGATTATGAAATATTTTGAGTACGATTTCATGCTCAAACTCAAATTTGATATGGGGATTTGTGAGAAAAAAACTTGCCTCGAGAATGTTTGTACTAAAAAATGTTTCATAATCTCAGGGCCTGTTCAAATTATACAAGCTTTAATTGAAAGTTACCAGTTCATCTCACATATTACCAGCTCTGCTCAAACATGACCAGTTCTGCTCAAATGTTACTGTTCTGATAAAATGTTCCCAGCTCTACTCAAATGTTTCCAGCTCTGATCAAATGTTCCCAGATTTAGCTAGCTGGTGGGAATTTCACACATTGATCACTGGGAGTTTCGTGGAGCATTGAAGAACAGTATATAACTGCATGTATATACAAATCCATTAAATTTCATCTTGAATATTATTATTTAACTTACTTATATTTTTCTATATATTTTTTCTCTCTCTCCATTTATTAATTTCATAAAGTTGTTAGTAGAAAAGTATGTCCACCTATCTACTATTTTACAACAGGTGCTATGAATTAAAACAAGCATAATTCTCATTTTATCAACTGATACTGTGTGCTAAATCACATTATACAGTAAACCAGTACAATTCAACAATACTTAGTATCAAAAACACAATCATTTGAATCTGCATACAGTTGATTTATTCAGACTTCAGATATCCGGTTCCCTCGCTATCTGCACGGTTTTTACTGGGAACCAATATTTTCCTATATAAAATTACTCGATAACCGGAAATTCGGTTTCCCTTTACGGTCGGACATTTCCGGGAACCAAATAGACAAATTAGTATAATTTACATTCAGATATCTGGATGATAAATGTTATGAAGGTTCATGCTATATAAGAAAACAACAATTGCTATAGTAAACTGTTTGTTTAACAAGGGCTCAAACCAGATTAGGCCGATAGAGAGACAGCGTTTTGACAACAACAAATTGTTTATCATATGTTATAAAAGCTGTTGAAAATAATCAGTGTCAGTCATGTTTGATTAAGTGTCATGTGTTTGAAATGTATGACGCACCAGACAGCATCTGCCACAGGAAGGTTTGTTCAGACAGCACTTTAAATTAAACTGTACATATTTATGAAGAAGTATCCTTCATGTTACATTTTGAATGCCAATGGCCTATGCCCTTAGTTATCTACTTGTTCCGACTGAGTCACGCTCTCTGAAAATTTGTAATATAAGCATAATGAATTACATTTTTTTTAATGTCTACTGATAACAAAATTAACGCTTTTCGCAAGGAATTATACTGATAAAATTCTCAATTTGTGTTTCTACAACTTTGGTGGTTCATTTATATGATCCAACGATATCGGTCAATATTATGTACAAATTAACAAAAATAATCAAATAATGGGTCTAGCAAAATCCATTTACAATCCGTGATAAATGAAGAATAGGATGGCAACTCTTACAAAATTCAGACATGCGGAAATTCAGTTACCCACACGCTTTTACCTGGAATGCAACAGTCCGGATAAACGGTGGTCAACTGTAAATTCCAATTTCATGATTTGCACTCAAGCACAATACAGTATATGAATAATCAACATAAATTGTGTTCCAGAGTTAAAAATATTACACATTGATTTTGTGCACAGTCTTGATAACGCCTTAACTGAATCATGAAGCATGAAAACAACCATGGCTACCAGTCTTCTAATCAAAGAAAGACACGAGATATCGAAGACATTGCTGCAAATCACTATGAACATCCATCAACACCAACCACCCAATATATAATGATATGACAACACAATATATGACAATCCAATATATTATGATATGACAACACAAACACCAACACCTAAACAAATATGCCAAAATGAGAGGCTTACACCAAAACAATTCTACACTAAAACTGAACAAACATGTTGCTTTATGGTGCTGCGAGAATCTCTCACATAGATGCTCCGAGTGCAAACATAAACGCCAACACCTAAACCAATAAATAAACAGGCCTATAACCTAAACAAAATGACCATGTCAACACATGGGCCTACATCTAATGGGCAGAGATATGACAACATAAAGGCCAACATCTAAACCAACAAATAAACCTAAAAACCTAAACAAACATGCGAACAAATAAACATAAAAACCTAAACAAACATGCCAACATAAGTCTGACACCTAAACAGAAAAGTGAATTATTGTTGTGACAAAACTGCCAACATCTACACTAATAATAAAAGTTGTTATTATTATCAAGAATCTATCACACATATGCAACATGTTCCAACACCAAAACAAAACTAACATGCCAACACAAGGGCCTACATCCTAAACAAAACTAACATGCCAATACAAGGGCCTACAAGCTAATAGGCAGAGATATGCCTTGACACAAAGGCCCATAGGAGTTGAGCACTAACACAGGACAGGAAAGACAGCTTATGCACAGCTACAGCTACAACGCAGAGTTGTCTTTACAAACCTTCTTCTCTTCCACGTCTTTGCGAGCCATATGTCCTCTGAAGCCTGCCTGTATTTTGGTGGCAGCGGATGCCAACTCTGGGTCGGCCAGATCGATGCCTGCTAATTCATCCTCCTCTGTCTTAGGCTCACCAGCCGGCATAGACCAATCCTCTGCATTCTTGGACTGTGTTAGTTTTCCAAACGAAGAACCATATTCCATCAACGACATGCAGTTAGTTTTTGGGGGGTGGGGGAAATGGGTTTTGAGGACAAAAGTGCCAACATCTTGATATTGAACTGATCTGGACATATCAGGAGTTTATGGAAATATGTTTTTTCTCTCTCCTGTATTGAGACTGTGTGTGGTTGTTGAGGTGTTTTTCACCGAGGATCAATTCGGAATATACAATTACATTTCCTTGATACAAAAACAAAGTGAATCTAATATTCTACAGTTCATGATCAAGTCAATATTGAAAAAAGAAAAGTTATTTGATAACTTTCAAATATGAATAAGGAGACATTCAACAAACACAATGCAAAAGAAATAGTGGGAAATCCTGCCTGAACAAAAACCACAATCAAACTTTAAGTAATAGCAACATTATTTCTTCTACTATAAGAAATAATTAATTAAAGAACGACTGTTGAGTCATTAGCGTTGATTGTGCCATGAACGCAATGGATCACAAGAGCAAATTGGTAAATGATACTGTCATTATATACATATACATGTATCCCAGAAGACAACAAGTTTTTGTGCTAATAATATGTCAATGAACTGACTAACTATAATATTTAAAGAATGTACCCTCAGTGGAACTTGTACGGAGATAAAGCAAAGGTGGATGAATCTGACAAATCTAGTGTATTCTCAAAATACTTGTATATAACTACCACTGTATAGAATACTGCAGGATTAGATCAAATACTTGTGTATATAATTAACACTGTATAGTATACTGCAGGATTAGCTCAAATACTTGTATATATAATTAACACTGTATAGTATACTGCAGGATTAGCTCAAATACTTGTATATAATTAACACTGTATAGTATACTGCAGGATTAGCTCAAATACTTGTATATATAATTAACACCGTATAGTATACTGCAGGATTAGCTCAAATACTTGTATATATAATTAACACTGTATAGGATACTGGAGGATTAGCTCAAATCCATTCTGTAATTTGCATTACGTTTTAGGAATTTACATATAATATCTAACATAAGCATAAATCAATTCCTTCAACCAACAAAATTAACTGCATGCTTGAGCCATTAAACTATAATAAGCTTGGATCAATTCAAATCCATTCTGTAGTTTGCATTAAGGTTTTGGAATATACAGAACACAAGCATGAACCAATTCTGCAATCAAGGAGAATTCAAACTGTAAGCTTGACTCATGGAAGTTACAAATGTAAGCTTGAGTCATGGAAGTTACAAATGTAACACAAAAATAAATGAATACCATAAAGGCAAATCTCAAATAAAATCAGAAATTTAAACACAAAATAAATAACGTCTCTGAAGTTTGAGAGAAAAGAATGCAAAGCCAGGGTTGCTCATGCTCCAATTATAAAGCAGAAAATATTGATTGCTCAGGTGGATGCTTAGTGCCTGGGACATTATGATCAGGAATATTAATATCAGTTAAGATGCAATCATGGAATGATGGAATAGAAATGTTAAGAACCCTTTCAAAGCATTGCAATTAAAATAATGTATTTAAAAAAAGCACCAATGCTATCCTGGTACAGGACTTTGGATTGGAATTATCACAAAAACACAAGCACTCATCCATAACACAATTACTATTGGCAGTATATTGGTGAAGTTATCAGCAGGACAATTTCACAAAGGAATTCTATATAATATATAAAAATTGTAATGAATACATTATGAAAAATGTACAAATTGTCCAAAAAGCCTTAGGATATTCCATTTCACCTTTGACCATGTATCTTGGTAAAACATTAGGACGAGATGTTGAACTGTATTTAGCAGGCGGCAGGATACCTGGGGTGACATAATGGACCTGACAGTTACATGGGTTATACTGGGAACAGTCTCCAGCCCAGCCCAAACATTCCTCTAGTCCTAGCCAATTATTTGCAGTAATATATTTCTTGAAATTGGACAGTACACATTGCCCCTCGTACACATTACCCTTTAACACACTGACACATATTTCTAACGGAGACATACATGGGCCTTCTGAAAGTTGATCTAAATTTCCTAGATATCCAGGCAATCGAATAACATATTTCCTGACCAATCAACTCATTCCAATAAATCAAACCTATGTCCAATAAATCAAACCTATGTCTTAACGATTATTTGATTAAAGACATTGATTTCCTTCCCTCAACATGATAAAATATTATGCATAAAAAATGTTTTTGAATTTGTCTATTCTATAAATGTTCACTGATATGAAAATTATGACCTTGATTGTTGCTTTGAAATGAAACCAAAATAAAGTTGCCCAAAGACAAGCATAATAATAACAGCAGAGTATCAAACATGAACACTGAATTGTCTAAAGCATAGGTCATGGCGTCCTTTTATGTAGACAATTTCTTGAAGTTGTTAAATTCAATCAGTTTCACCAATATTTAAATTGCATCGAATTCCTTAAATCAATTACAGAGCTGGAACCCATTCCTAAAAACGATCATAGCATGTAAAGAGTCAATGACTGCCTGTACATGTATGGAGCTTTGACTTGTAGCACTGATCATTCTGCGGAACTGCACCCAGTTCGGTAACTGCAACATTTCAACTTACATATCTCAATACATAACCCAGTCTGACACATCAGTCAACACACCACAGGTTCCAAATTGGAAGAGCTGTTCCTAACATAGACTTTGCCACCTTCTAGTGAACACCTATCTGACATATGATGGAGGTGGCAATGATTAGGCTTCTAGTGCCACCAACAAAGCTGTCCGTGATTTTACAAATGGGCTATTAAAAGACAATGGATACACAAGTTAACAAATCATTTAATCTCAACAATGATTTCTGCTGTATTTCAGTGACGACATGACATTTATTGGTATTATGGTGGGTGAGCAGAAAGTTGACAACAATAGAGTAAATGTTCTGAGTTTTAATTCTGCTTAGAGTATATTCTCAGGGCTGGAGAAGTTCTATTTTAAGACAGTATTGGTTGGTTGGGTGGTTGATTAAATGGTGTAGGCTCACCAGGCCGACACTACGTGTGAAATATACAAAATGGAGTCGCGTGAAGCTGACAACCTTACTTGGTTTGATGTATGTAGCAGTGGGTTATTTCGATGGGTTTGCGTGGTTTTTCATGCCTGAAAGCTAGGATTGTTTACAAACACAGCTCTTTGTATTACATATGACCAATAATAGAAACGGGCGTATTTAAAATCACAATATATTTGCCACACTCACCACATACCGGTAGAGTATGAGTCCTTTTAAACCTGAAAATCCTGTCAGGCCGACCTTCTATTCTGTGATTAACTATGACTAACAACTCGTGTTGGCCTGGTGGGATGTAACCGATAAAATTGGGGTTTAGAGCCACTTTCAAGATTATTTCACTTATTTGAGAAGGAATGAACCTAGTGTCTGAACATGGTTTAATTACAATGCCCTTTAGTTACAAACCCTGTGATCAGTTACATGGATGTTACAGTTACAGAGAATACATATGTTACATCAGTGAATTTCATTCTCCATCTAAAGTCTATATCCATTCACTATGAGGAATGAAGAGTTTGGCAAAATTATCATATTAGATTGCCTGTGATGTTATATTTTCTAATACACGACTTAAAACATTCTATCCCAACTATCACTGGCATGTAAGGTAGCATCACAAAGTTGTCAACCTCTGGCTTTTCTCAGCCAAGTTGAAACCCAGCACCCTATCTCTGTACTAGCTAGGACCGCTCATGCTTAATTTCCAATCTGAGCAATCTCTGTGCAATGCCTGGGTCTATGTAGCACCACTGTCTATAAGCACAGTGCATGGTTGTTACCAGTTTGATATTCTCCCGAGATACCCATGGCGAGTAGAGATATTTCAGGTTTTCATCCCACCATACGCTGATTGCTGTGAAATCACCAAGACTCTGTGGAAAGTGGTGTGTAACATGCATTTACTCAGTAATTAATTAACAATTAACAAGAACTGAAGACTAATTTAATTATTAATAATACAATATTTAAAATTTGTGAACTGTTCATATTTACTAGTTGTCAGAACCTTAGTCATTATGACATTCCATAAAACAGTTCTCAGAACTATCTTAGTTCTAATAACATTCCTTAAATCAGTTGTCGGAACTTTAATCATTATTACATTCCTCAAATCACATGTTAGAACCTTAGTCATTATCAGTCCTTAAATCAATTTTCAGAACCTTGAACAAGATGCTCTAAATCTATCTCTCATTATTTTCATTAGATACATTCAATCCAATGCACAAAACCTTGGATGACAAGACAGACAAACTGATTTACTGCTGCACATTTTAACCTCAGCTGCTTCGTGGTTAACTCTCTTCATGCTGAAGGCAACCAAAGATGCCCTAAAGAGCAGTGCCTGTGCTTAATCCAACAGAGAGAGGGTTAATTGCAAGTCATTTTAGGAATGAGGGACAATCTGTTATATCTACCACATATATCATGTCTACCCCTGTCCAGTGGCATTAATAACAGTGATATATGTCCACTACAAGTATGCTTAACCCTAACTGTTAACCCATTATAGTTCCTACTAAGTGGCCCTTGTCTATAGACTGCTGTAACACATTGAGCTCTCCTGTAATCTCCTGTAACACATTGGGCTCTGCTGTAACACACTGGGCTCTTATGTAACACACTGGGCTCTTATGTAACACACTGGGCTTTCCTGTAACACACTGGGCTCTCATGTAACACACTGGACTCTCCCGTAACACATTGGGCTCTCATGTAACACACTGGAATCTGCTGTAACACACTGGGCTCTACTGTTACACGCTGGACTCTCCTGTAACACACTGGGCTCTACTGTACAAAACGGTGTAAACCTTAACTCCAGCATTATCAATGGTGTAGTCTATGGCTTAGGTTGGAGATAATGTTACCTAAATGTTTTGTACAGTAGATTCCAGGTACTGTGTGTAATATCCTATCATCTCTGTGTCGCATTACATGTTTTGTACATTTTCTGAAGAAAAGTAAGCCTATTATATCTCAGTAATGAGGAAAATTGGCAAATCTGACACTGATGTCATATTTGATGAAGCAGTGCTGGACTGTTCCTTTGACTTTACCATTACATGAGATGCATCTGACTTTGAAAAAACATTACTGATTATCAGTAGACCAAATTATGGACATCGATTCACATATAATAATGTGGCATCAGTTTGACTTTAACATTACATGTATTTGAGAGAAAAAAAATGACTGAATACCCTAGATCAAATTATAGACAGTGATTCACATTTAATGATGTGGCATCACGTGTCAATGAACATATCGAATATTTCCTCTTCTGATCGTGTGGACCCAGAATGAACGTTTAAAAGTGAGATAAACAATAAATCCAAGCCCTTTCAGTAATACACATGCTATCAAAATACCAACATATATTTCTGTTTTACCACTAGAGTTGTGAGACTTCACAATTGTACCTTATGTCCAAGCCTGTGTCTATTCCTATCAAGTATTGAAATAGAGTGATTTTTATTTTCTCACTCCCTTACCGTGATTACAGTAAAACCAATAAAAATTAATTTTGAGGCTTGTGGATCACTATCTGTAGTAGGTAAATCGGCTATGGACTAATGGACGTTTAACATCATGGGTTGAAAAAAAAGAAGTCATGCGAGCATATATTCGGCATTTTGTTCACTCCATCTGTCCCAAGAGGACATCTTGTCAAAGTCGATCAATTACAAATAATTGCCGCTCATTACTACTTGGGTCTATGGGAATTCTGCTATGGACATTTAACGTCATGGGTTGAAAAAGAATAATGCCATGCGAATGTATTTTCGGCATTTTCGTCACTGCAACTGTCCCAAGAGGACATCTGGTCAAAGTCTATCAATTACAAACAATTGCTGCTCAATACTACTGGGTCTGTGGGAATTCTGGTCAATTTGGTACCATTCACTACAAAGCCTAGAAGTGGCATGTTTACAATCAAGATTGTTTTAGAAAGTCTGAGGCTATTTTAGAGATGATTAGGACCAAGGTGAATATCAAAACACCCACTTTTCCATTTTTACATACTAATGATTTTGTACTAGAAATAATAATACCAATTATATTGTATTGGGTTGGATTGAATTAGTGTTTTTTTGTAGCAGCAAGAATATTTCACCCATATGCGACGACAATTATACTATAAAACACAGCTGTAAAATAAGAGAAATGCAGTGATACATATGGAGTGAAAGAGGAAGGATTTTGTAATAAAACACAATAACAATAGTTAACAAATGAAACTCTTCCTGTACTAAAATCTCAATCTTCCATAAAAGAAATTTACCAATGTAGAAAAATGTGAAACAAATTTGTTAAATTCTAAATGTCACGAGTCACGAGGCCTGCAATTCTGAAATAAATCTTGTCTTGTTTTGTCGAATAACTAGTACTGAATGTCGCAAAACTTAAAAATATTAAATTAAATGTATGTGTATACAGTTAACCTGGGATAAGAATACTCCCCCACCCCCCTCTACCCCGACCCCCATGCAATACTGTACTTTCAAAGTTTTATTTGGATATGTTAAGCAGATTCGTGACATAAGATAAAATATTTTGTATAGATGTATTTGCCAATAATATGGAAAACTATTCTGTTCCAACTTATTACTATATTTTTAAATAGTTATAATCCCCAAGCATAACCTGGACGTTTCTTATCACCTATGTTATTGCTGATATTCATTCTCTAAATATAGTAAACATATTTTGTTATTTTAAAATTGTCTTTTCAATTGTGATGAGAACAGCATCCTTAGTAGTAACAATTATAAAAAGAAATTGACTTTAAAAAATTCGGTAACAAAAATTCATCAATGTATTTATTCCAAAATAACAAAACCAAAACCATCTATCTAAAGAAACTTCAAATTTGGTGTCAACAACAAATTTGACCATCACCTATGAAACCAATGAATATAGATCTAGTAAGGATGTTGTTTGTATTGGTAACTTTAAAAAGACGTAAAAAGCAAATCAGTTTGAATATTGGAACCATTCCTTTAGTCGAGTGAGTGAATTATTGTTTTACGTCACAGCGGGAATTTTTCACCCATACGTGACGATCCCTTTAGTCGAGAAAATATGTGATTGTATTCTTGCCTTCACGGACGATGACCATGCCAGGCACTGCGCTACCACCCGCCCCAGGCAAGGTGAGTTAAAGCAGATACACACGACAAATGGGCTGTACCAGTATACAGGGGAAACCTTATCTGACCCTGGTACATCAACATGCATTAGATGTTCACCTGAGTGTCTACGTGACCAACTTGTAGAAGGGGTCACCCTAGGCTTGCAAATTAAGCAGTCAAAGTGACCCTCTAAAACAAACTTGTAGCATAGGCTTGCAAATTAGACAGTTAAACCGCTCCTCAAGACAACATTATAAAAAAAAATTCACGCAGTTTTAATAGTTTTTTTTATATAATTTTGGATCCTATAATTCATTTTAGGAGTCACGTGCTTAGGAGCCAACTCATTTGAGGAAGAATCAAATATGCAAGTTTTTCACATCAGAGCAAACACTGTTGTATAGTACAAAATGAACCATGTTATTGTCATGAGAAGGTTATCAGTTTTAACTGTCATTTACTTAAAAAATTATTAATATATTCCTATAAAATTATTGACATTTACAATATGTGAGACTGGAAGGAAAATAGAACCAACCTAACTACAGAAAAAAATTTTTCACGGTTTTATGTAATTCCCTGGTGAAAATCTCTCAGGGGAACATGAACACGATTTCACACAATCAATAAACGAGAAATTCATGCCATGAATGAAAATACCCAAAGTAACTGTATCCCTGCTGGAATAATCAGAAACACTCTCTATTTGGCAACTGCCATTGACTCCAACAGGAAGAAAGTTAAAACAGGAACACGGTAAGGTTAAAACATAGGCACACTGGAAGGTTAAAATATAGTAACATTGGAAGGTTAAAACATTGGAACACTAGAAGGTTAAAATATAGGAACACAGGAATATCAGTCTTAAAAACATTGAAATGCAACTTTGCAATGATACAAATTGGATTATCAGTCATATTAATGTTGAAAAAAATAATACTAACTTTTCATCCCAAAATAATTAATTATCTTCTAAAGCAGCCAATAAATTAGTTAAAATAATGAACAGACAAACCACAGGATAAAACAGTAATCTTGCTGTAAAGGTCAAATAGGTACAAGTAGATGGTCCATTTACTATGTCTGGCCCGAGACTGAGAGAGCGTGACTTCATACTATACATATAAATCCCACAAGGCAAAGCCCCAAATGTATTCATGGCAAGTGAACATTCCTGATGTCAGACTGGATGGCAATCCAGTTTCATCATTATTTGCTTGCGTGACCCAAAACAAAAATTAACCTTGATCTCTTAGAAAATGCTCTTGGTTTTCATCTTAAACTTGCCACACTGTCACAAAGTCAAGACTTCGTGATCCTAATCAATTCCTGGCCGGTCTTCCTGGTATTGTGGCAAACTAGGATGGCTTTTATCCTGTAATCAGCGATTAATGCAAGGCTAAGCACGATCAATGTCATGGAAATTTATAGCGCAATGACCAACATCTTGACATTGCATGCTGCTGTGAGATAAAGGTTTCTCTATTTTCAGAGGTTCACGTATGTACATCATGAGATTGCCTGTTTTTTGGAAGGTATTGTTGTTTAGAGCCACTTTCAAGATTCTTTCACTTATATCACGGCATGTCAGTTTAGGGCAGGATGAAACCCGCAACATCCGAAGTGCTGAATGTTGCAGTAAACCTGCGAGCACTGGCTTGTACTGACAGACCAAGGACACATGTCACCCCAGGTGTGTTCTATTTTACTGAAGACTTAACTAACATAAATTGAACTGTTTTCAGAGGTAAATTATTCAAATTAACTACAATCACGTAAACTAATGAACTAAAATTTTAGCTTTTGAGTATCGATAATTTTTTGTTGCGATCAATTTATCATCATGGGAATTTCATCGTTCGATACACCAATATTTGTTTACCGATTGGTGCATCATGATCACATGTCGTCCACGATTGAATGTGATCATCAGGGAACCATCAAATCTTCAACTCTTAATTGTTTCTGTTGAAATGGGAGTGACCGGAAGAAAACAGCATGCACTCACCATATCATTCGACAACCAGGGACTAAAGAAATTACAAGGCTGTAAGTAAATATAACTCAGTCTCAGAATACCTCCAGAATGGCCACAGGACCCCACACATTAACCCTCTCCATGCTGAAGGCAACCAGAGATGATGCCCTAAAGAGCAGTTACTATGCCTAATCCAGCAGGGAGAGGGTTAATTATTACCAACATTACGTCCAAAAGAAACCCATACCTTTTGAGAACGGAACATATTTTCCAGAAGGGCGATGTCCACCTGATAAACGGGATGGATTCATCCTACAATGCTGCCATCATTGCGAAGTCTTCTTCCTTTTTAAGTCACAATGACCAGCAGATATGCAAATACTCGCCTCGAGAAACTTGCAATGCTACAAATTGCTCAATCATAGCTGCTGGAGTTGCAATTTAATTGGATCTAGCTTGCCTCAGCCAGGTTGTAAAAAGTGTAATTATTTCAAGATTGAGTTCACCATTGGTGGCCTGTACTGTGTAAGCTTTACGATGTTCAACGTACAGGTATCAATTATTAACTCTCCACTGTGGGTATGTGGATGTATTCTGCAAGTGGCCCCCAAAATGTTAGTGGACTCTGTACTGCAGCCAGATAACGACTTCGAACAGAGGTTAATAACTATTTAGAATCTCTGAGGACATTACATTTCCAATGGTACTGTAGAGACTAATTTGGCTCTGAAGAGTTGGCCCATTAAAAAGTTTTCTGTTAGAGTTCCCTCCCCGCCATTCAATGTATGGACAGTCACCAGTCTTGGATCCAGCCACAGACTGTCCATATAAAGCTGTTATCATTTCATAGTTCAGTAGATTCACAGACTTTGCAATCCAATCCTCAACGTATTCTAAGCTGATATTAGGTCATCGGACAATATTTGAACTCAGATTGTCAGAAACTTCATGTTAGTACATGTGCTATTGCTATCCACTATCTCACCCCTAGTATAAATTGTCCTTGATACTCATTTGCAATGTGTGTACTAAATTATACCTGTCTGAATTTCAATTGAAACACAATTCAATTTAACAAATGTATGATCTTTATTTTTCTAAAAATATTTACTTTAACAAACATATATCTTATTATTTGCAAATCATATTTATAAAATTTGAATGATTGTGAATCTGGAAGTTATTATTTCATCTGATATCCATCATGGTTTCCAAGGATGAGAAATAATATTATTATTAACTATAACAATTAACAACATATAAAATACAAACACACAATTTCACAATCAGCATCAAACACAAACAGTTACACACATCAGGAAACATGCCAAATAAGTTAATTTAATTTAATTTCAAATTCAGATTGTTATCATTATGGAAACAACAACCAAACCAGCAAACAATCTTCTTTTGGTATTGCCAACCAGCATCAAAGTTCAATGCAAATCATTAACTCTGACTACTGTAAGACCAACAGTTCATTGTCTTCAGTTCATGACATGCACAACTCAACAATTATCTGTCCAAAAATACACCAACAGCATTCAATGTTCATTCAGGAACTCTGAACAAAAGGGTGATTAAATTTGCCAGTTGTCAGCTGTCCTCTGAAGCTTCAAATCTTGGAACCATCTGTCTTCCAACTTTCCAATTCCACCACAAGCCCTCAATCTACCTTCTAGAAGACAGCCACACAGAGAGAAAGAGAACAGTTAGTTGGACATTGCAGAGCAGCATTTGTACAATTTCTTTGAAACTCGACTACATAACTTCACACAAGACCAGCATGTTACGAGTTTTCAATTGGAAATGGTACCATGCAAGATTCATAGGTTTAACTGCATTGTCTTGGCACCATTTCAGCCATCACGATCAACAGCATTGACCTGAAAGATCAACTACTCTTTACTAGGGGTTGGATGGGTACTCGAGGACTCGAGTTAGGGTCGGGTATAGGTGGACTTGAGTTAGGACTCAAGTACCTGACAAGTTACTGTTACTGTGACATCTTCGCAACAGCAGTAATTCACTGTCCTGAACATCGAGCCTACCCTTCCTCAACTGGGGATTTGAATGTGTCTCACTCAATACACGCTCATTGTAACATTTGTTGGTTAAACAAAACACTTGCAAGTAGCAGTTGTTGCAAGTTTTAAAATGTTGCATATTTATAAGTTCTATCTTAATATAGTTAATTTAATAAATGAATGCTTGATGAATTTATCTTTCATTGTATTCTGGTGACAATTTGTTTCACAGTGTAAGTAGTTTGATGTTCCGTGGGTTATAGTAGACTTACTGGTATTATTGCCCTTCATCCCACATTATATGTTATGGAAGTCACAAAAACTATTAATTCAACTCGACTACCATCTTTTGATCAGCTGATATCGTTTGGCTAAGAAAGTAAGATCTTTGGCAGTATAGGTCATCGAAGTTGTGACGTCACAGATTGGTTACTAGTCTTAGCGGTATAGTGAGGTGATTCCTGGAAAACGGATCTGGGTCAAAATCCTGGTCAGCCTGTGTGCACCATAGATGTCTAAATGTTGCATTCTCATGTACGCGTGCATTCTGGCGTTACAATGACAACAATGTTTATATTGCAAAGTTAACATATAACTACACTATTTTACAATAGTAATTTATTCTCTTCTTTTTCGACGACTTAATACTCACAAGTATTAATATATATTGCTCAAATGTGTGTGGAGATAGTGTGTAATCTTCTAATTGCATTACACAATAAGATGAACACTGGTCATGGCGTGGTGTCGACAGTGATGATGACGTCATTGTACTCATTTAAACTTGACCTTTCTACAGGGAAGAGAGTGAGTGATTATAGAGTTTAACGTCACTGCGGGAATCTTTCACCCATTTGCGACAAACAAGGAAGAGGACTGTTGTTGACAAGGAAGAGAAGGGAATTTGACTTATTTTAATGCGTGTATATTCATTCAAATTCATTATGTGCAAAAGAAACAAGAACCCACGAGGTACGAGAGATTACAGATTATCTTTCCCCGAGTGAAATTAATGTTAGTTACGTGGGTTATTATCTATGTAACATTATGATAAACTTTGGGTACTTGAGTCCGAGTCAAATCTTCACACCCGGGTATTCGAGTATATTAATATTAATATTTTTTATTTGTCCGAGCCCTAGTCTTTACCGTGTTCAGCCTTCGACTTTCAACTGAAAACTTATCAACGATTACAATGTTCAACAATGTTAATTTGCAAATAAAACCATTCACAGTGTTGAACAACATTGTCTTAAGCCATTAACGTAACTATGAGGCTTTAACTTATATAACATGAACACAAATACTACATTAATGTATTTTCTTGGATAGATTCATCAAACACACCAGTGATGCTCAAAATAACCTGGCTGTCTTCAGCAAGAAAGTTAGCAATAATTCATTATGACACATTATGATAATCTAAACTTTTTACATATTTTTTCTTAGAATGTATAAGATGCTCCTACTAGTCTCAGCTAGCAGGGTTACCCCTATGGCTAAGTCAGTAGAGTGTTTGATTCGCAATTCAGTAACTCGGTTTCGAATCCCAGGATCTGAATGGTCCTGTTTCATTTATATCTCAGTAATACCAAATTATTCAATACAATGTGTCGACCTCAAATATTCCAATAGGAAATTAACCTTCCTAAAGCTGAAGGAAACTGAGCATGCCATAATCAACAGTGGAACAGTGGAACAATGTAAGGTAACTCAGCAGGGACAATTGAGCACAACCTCAACATCATGGGACATCGTTCAGTGAAAAATCTCTATCCTATATTTGTCATTTGCCATTTCGGACATGTGGATTCATAATGAATGACAATTCCTATTAGAAGTGTTCGTGCTAGTATAAAAAAAAATACTGAACATATTTAGCTTAAGTGCATTGCACAATCTTGCCATGGCAAGCACTGATAAGCGAGAGATGCTTTTGATATGAATAATGCTATAAAAAAATACATGTACTGTCAGAATCAAAATACATATTCATGTGTGAAACCCGGTGACGAAATATAATTAAGTTTAAGTAGTCAACAAAATCAATAATTCACTTATTGTAGATTAAATGGAAGCTAGAATTCTTCATGCTTTGGATGAAAATCGCTCGAGGAAAAAAATTCAATGGATAAGAGTCCAATACATCCATAGAAAAAATCATATACACTGAGTCCTGGAACGTATATCTGCCCAAATTTCCTGGTCTCCCACTGGAACCATTTCCTTTCAAGCTAATACCTCACACCCTTAGGTCAATTACTAGAAGAACAGACCATTGTCTATGGTATATGTAATGATATTCCCCGACTGATTTCGCTGAAGACTTATTCTAAACATGTCTTATCTGGCCAATTCCATTAAACTGTCCATTGATTCCGGCAGGATTGTCCACGAGTGGATGGATGGATAAACCATATATCTCAGACTGTGTTCACATACTCTACTATTTAGCAATTACTAGTTAAGGACCTTGACAGACTCTGTTCCTTGTCATATAAATGAGTTGTGCAGTTTTTGGAAATTTCATCACAATAAATCAGAAGTGCTTAGCAGTCTTTGGTTTCAAAACTGTCCAGAAATAAAATGGAACCTTGGAGCTGTTTCCAGTTAACATTGTGAAATACAACCAAAATCTGTACAAAAAAAGTTTAAAAAGAAGAAGTACCAGCCCTGCTCAAACAATGATGGTGATGTTTTTGATAGGACTGTTTGGCAGTCATTTCTAAATGCCTATGGTTTATATAGCAGGAATTGTACATAATGTCAAAGTGATAATTGGATACAATGTCTGTAAAGCCTCGCACTTGCATGTAAAGACAAACAGGATGCAGATGAAATCGTTCGTGTGTGGCCAAATATGCATTTTATCTGCACTTCCTCTGTATTTGTTGACAAATATCAAACTTGTGTTTCCAATATTCCACGCACACGTCTCAAAATGAAACACAGATGGCACGGCAATGGGTAGCACACATGCGATAGAAACTTGCCATTAAAACTTACTCGTCCGAATAATGATACAATAACAAATGTTTTAAAAAACATGAATTTCTACTAGCTCTTAGGATAACTTTAGCATTAGGAGAAATATCCTGGGCTAGCTGGCTAGTGTTGCTAAATTCTATCCCTGACACAGTCGATTTTTTCTTGCGTTTCCAAACACAGACATCCATGTGAGCCAGGATTAAAGGCTGCTGCCGACCAGATTGAAAGGAAGAAGAGCTCTCATTAAATAAAGAACTACGACCCAAGGAATTTGTTTTCGTGTGTGTGTGTTACACCCAAACAGGCCAGCCTGTTACTTTAACACAATATAGTACAGTGCCATTGATACAAATCCATTCATGCTATCATGACTTCAGAACAGATCGTCATGAATAAATTCATTCCAGCCTAATACATTTGTCCAGGGCCCTCTTGTATGAAACGGTATAACTCTAAGGTATCCTTAGCCACATTCTTAGCCATAGACTACATACCGTAATTACCCTAATAATTCAAACAGGAGAACATTTTAAATGATCAGTTTTCATATAATTGGGGACAACCAAATTAAAGTACAAAATATGGTTGTAAATGAAATGGTAAATAAATGAATGACTTTAAAATAAAAGATCTTTTTAAATTATATTTTTTTCATGGAAAAAAAAAAGATTGTTCAAATAATTAGAAAATTAAATTTAGGTGTTCGAACTATTAGAGTGAGTGAGTGAATTATTGTTTGACGTCACAGCAGGAATCTTTCGCCCATACGCGACGAGTCGAACTATTAGAAGGTTCGAATTATTAGGGTAATTACAATACTGCTTACTATTCGAGAAATATGTTACTTCAGAGTTACGCTATTTCATACAGGAGGGCCAGGACACTTGTGCACACTGAATAATGTCACCCACATAGAGAAATGGATGATGCATTATTCTGTATATATACATGTGCCCATTCTGCTTTTCTGTATAACACGCAGAAGAAAATACCACAACCAGATACAAAATATATACTGTGAAATCTTCAGAGGTAACAATAGCTATTTCTGAAAGTAAACAGCCATAACCAATTAGTGCACACAGCACATCAAACAAATCCTTGAACAGAACAAAGATGAACTGCAATCAAACCACACTTGAAAAAATGTTAAGTTTTAACACCAAGAGTGAAAAGATTTGACAAAATGGAAAAAGGAAAGAAAGAGGGAGAGAGAGAGAGAGAAAAGGATAAATCTGGTACACTTGAAATAGATAGATCCGGGTCTTATTTACAGTGGTGTAGTAATCTGAGAACACTGACAGTTGTCTCTCATAATACTGACCTTGACATCTTGCACTTCTTTCCGTGCCTTGTAGCCCTTGAAGCCCGCCTGTATTTTGATTGCAGCTTTCTCCACTTCTGGGTCTTTAAGGTCAATGTCGACCTCCTCCTCGTCCAGTTGTGCTTGAGAAAGTCTCTGCTCAATCTCAGATTGTCGTTTGGCATACTCCTCTGGATCCCTGCAGAAAAAACATAACATGAGATTGAGAGGAAGATGACAAACAAAACGGGAATCACTCTGCAGACAACAATGGCCGTCATTCTGTAGACAAAAATGGCAATAACTCTGCAGACAACAATAGCAGTCACTTTGTAGACAACAATGGCAGTCACTCTATAGACAACATATATTGGCAGTCACTCTGCAGACAACAATGGCAGTCAGACTGTAGACAACAATGGCAATCAGACTGTAGACAACAATGGCAATCAGACTGTAGACAACAATGGCAGTATGTTGTAACTCTGCAGACAACAATGGCAGTCAGTCTGATGTACACCAACTTTGTTTGTCGTCTACAATATCTCTTAAAGGTTGTAGCGCTACAATCTGCATAATAACCGTTTCCCAATGGAAAGATATAATCTTTGAATTCCTGGTAAGAATGTAAAATGCCTATGAATGAATGAATTAGTGATTTACTTCACAGTGGCAATATTTCGCCCATATGCGATTAAAAATGTCTATGACAGAAACAGCCCCCAGAATGGTACCCACTTTGTCTCCAGCACTTTGTTCCTGTCTATGTAACCTCTGACCCCCGCTTGAATCTTGATGGCGGCATCCTCCTCGCGCATGGCCATGACCTCTTCTTTGGCAGCGTGTTGGCGGTAATTAGTCTGGATTTTGACTGCAGCTCCCTGTTGCTCTGTGCTTGAAGTTTCTGATGAGCTCTGTGGCGACAAATAAAGCTATTGCTACAGACAGGTGCAATGTAAAATATATTTTAGGTTCTCTAGTGGCCTGTGACACTATTGTTATGGACTATAGTGACATGTAAACCTATTGTTATGGACAATAGTGACATGTAAAACTAGTGTTATGGACTATAGTGGCCTGTGACACTATTGTTATGGACTATAGTGACATGTAAAACTATTGTTATGGACAATAGTGACATGCAAAACTATTGTTATGGACTATAGTGACATGTAAAACTATTGTTATGGACAATAGTGACATGTAAAACTATTGTTATGGACAATAGTGACATGTAAAACTATTGTTATTGACTGTCGTAACATGTAAAACTACTGTTATTGACTGTAGTGACATGTAAAACTATTGTTATTGACTGTAGTGGCATGTAAACCTATTGTTATTGGCTCTGTGGGGACAAGTAAAAGTATTTCCAAGCTGTGGCGACAGGTAAACGTATACATATAGAAATATAAATGGCAGTTGTACATACCCTGAAAGCGTCATTGTTGTGTGATCGGTCTTCATACTTAGCACCAACGACTGCAGGATCTGTGCCAGTTTCTGGAAATAACAACAGAAAATTATTAAATTTTTCAGTCAATTCTATCCACAAATGAGAAACCTGTACATGAATAACAATATTAATGATACACAACACTGCTGGCTGAGATTCGTTGAAATGTAAAGTTAGTATTTTCAAGGTGATTTACTGGTGATATGACACATATATATTGCACTAGACATACTGTGTGTACAATTGTGCTACCATTTGAAGTGAATATCTTCCATATTGTGAAACGTGTTGTGTGACATGAATTCTATGGAATTGTACATGTTCTAAGGTAGCTCTAAATGATAGCGTCATGTGAACAATATATACAAACACTCAATAAAATTAATTAAGGGCCAGCAGATATTTTGTGGGGAAGCTGTCTGCCAAAATTTCGGAACTAGGTTTTAGGAATCTGGTGCCATTTTTCTTTCAATACATCTGCAAGTTCTTGAAGTGTACCTGGAGCCTGTAGATGTTTTGAAAATATTCTTTATTAAAATAATAGAAAGGTAAATTTATATGTCTAAAATGGCAAGTGGCCCTTAATTAATTTTGTATGGCATATATATGCTTGCTTGAAATGTTTCTCATGACAGTGACTATTTACTTTAGTGATGATATAAAATTGTGCTCTTTAAAAAAAGAATTTTGGTTTTAACAACATATATATCTCAACATAGACACATCTCAAGGTCTCTTATTTTATTCTTTGGTATATCTTAAAAGTTTGGAGGGGATAAGAACATGAAGGGTGTGACATATTTGAAATGCATACAGACATGCATCACGAGACATTATGATGACAATAACTATGCATGTGTCATCCATACTGATGTTAAATGACAAAGCCATGGCAAGATACTAATAGTTCATCAGTCAATATGTCTTTATTGAAACAAACTGAGACTTTTTCAAAGTTGGGTTACCAAAAAAAAAGATCATATCTTTTGAGGTCTGACTTTCAACCTTGTCAATGTATAAGACAAAGATAACAGAGATCGTGCCTGTATTTGTGACAAGCATTGCCTATGGCACTGGGTTAGGTTATCTAGGAGTCTTTATTACCTGAACATTTTATAACCTACATAATACTTAATTCACATCAGCTTAGTTGATCATTCAATCTGTGAAAAATTATACTTCATAATATTTATTTTACTTAAATTGGGAAAATATTATTTAATAACAGCCCCATAATGCATATTTAACAATTTCATTCAGAAAAATAATTAATGTAACATACTAGTAACTATCCTTGCATAGGAATTATATTTGTTTTAATATGTACTATACATAAGGGATCAAGTTCAGACCTGAAATCTATTTAATTTAATTTAATTGTATATTTATAAAGCACATGACTCCATACTTACGCTGTTACCCTGGTCAATGGCTCAATGTGCACTAATTTCACCATCTCACCTCCTTGGGGAGTATACAACCCAAGCAGCCATTTTATATGCACTAGAAGGTTAACATTCATAATTCCATCTACTTAAACCCAATTCCAGCATGTCTGCTATGGAATCAACTCGAGTTGTAGTAAGTCTCACTAAGTCTCATAGTAAGTCTCACTAAGTCTCGTAGTAAGTCTCACTAAACAGTACAATCTGACCAACCTGGTTCATCAATGATTCTCTATGAATGAATGAGGCACAGATTACTTAATTCATAATGAGATGACCGTGTGTGTATGGACAGCCAATTAGAGTGGTGGAAATCCAAGGTTCTAGACACAAATCAGTACCATTAATACAAATCTATCGTTGATATCATAAGTAACTCATTTCCACTGGTTTAATAGAAATAAAAGTAATTTCATCAAAGTGCTGTGGCTTTCGATTGGTAGCTCGACTGGAAAAGGCTCTTAACCATTTTACCATTGATGCCATGGATATCACGAGTCACTTATCGCTTGCTTTGTTTGTTTTTGCTGTATAAATCAAGAGTTTTACTGCTAGTCTAGGTTTACTGTGTTTGTGCAATGGGCATATTGTTACCTTTATGCCAATATTTCCTTGCATCGTCCATCGAGCATTGAATTGCATTTGTCATTCGGAACCAACAAGTGAAAGGGGAGACTTGTATTGAGAAAAACATGCCTGAGACAGATAAATGAATGTCTCAGAGATAATTGGCAGTCACAATCAATATCATGCCCTGAAGGTACTCGCCCAAAAGCTACAATAGACATTGCAACTAAACCGCAGAACTGACAAATAGATCAATAAAACACCCCAATAAGCTAGAGTTGGATTTTGTCTAGAGCAAACATAAGAAAAGTTTTGTCCCCAAAGCGTAGCTTTTATCATTTAGTAGTCTGATATTGACCACTGCTTCAGTGATGCACACTTTAACCCTTTCTCTACCAGAGCTCTACTGTACGAAAATGTGTAACTCTAACACCCTATTCGCATGCACAACATTTGCTCAGGGTCGTAAACTTGTACATGTAATTATATGTTTGAATGTCACTTAACAGGGGGAGTAAATAGTAGGTACATGTAAATAGTGAGACATTCCAAACAACCTTTAGGAACTTCCATATCTTGTAATTACATAGTAGAGAGTGTCAATATAAATTCACTCTTAACTACCAGTATACTTTTTTTCCTATTTAAGTTTGCATTGTCAATGGGTATCAAGCATTTTCACACTGCTGTAAATTACATTTGAAATATATCCAATTCACACTATTTATTTCTGGTGATGATGACATAGAATGTCTAGAGGGTTGGACAAAAGCAGTAATGAAAATGGTTGAGTATCTATTTACCTATGATATATTCTTTGAAATGAAATGCAGTGCTTACCGTATATTGCCGATTATAAGACGAGTCCGATTATAAGACGACCTGTATTTTTTCAGATATATTTTCCGATTTTACCTAT
>JAUTBT010010139.1:0-24470 GCA_032361225.1 Lepetodrilus schrolli
TCTATTTATCACCAAATATCATTTTAAAGTCATTAAAGAAGAAAAATGACACATCATAAAGATTTTACTGTTAAGTCTGCTGTAGATATCGCTTGTTATTTGAAAGCGATATCTACTGCGAAGAGATAGTATTTGGTGATAACATTTATTATTAGTACAATGCCGGATATTCTCTTTAGATTTAATATTTGACAATGTTTCACATGAACTATGTTGGGACATCTACTGTGGGATTGTAATTAGACCACATCCTTGCAAAGCTTGTACCAAGTTTTGGAAGTTGGATTGAGGAATCTGGTTCCATTCTTCTTACAATGTGTCTGCAAGTTCTTGAAGTATACCTGGAGATATTGGATCAGTTTGTATGGGTGAAAGATTCCCGCTGTGATGTAAAACAATAAATCGCTTGCTATAGAAATTTGTAAATTGTTAAAATAAAATAACGCTAAATATCCAAGAAGGCTATTGGCCCTTAATTAATTGTGTAGAGTATATTAAAATGCAGCTAAACATATGAACATGAATCTATTCCAGGAATACAGAGAAAAATGAGAATAAGATGATGACGGCAGCCGCCTTGTACAATGAGGGCGCATCAACAGAGCTCGCCGATGTGAATGACGTTGGGTTGCCTGGAGCCCCTGTCAGTGACGTCCGGTCGTCCATTGCCGATGTCGGTGACATGACTTCAGCTGAAGGTCACAGAACAGCAGTTGGAGGTAAACCACCTCGAGGTCCAGACGGCAGATGTGTGACATTGGTGGCACACTGTCAGCCAGCTAGCACACTGACCTGCTATGATAATATGGAGCTGTGTGACATGGAGATCGCCAGTGTGTGCAGGGAGCCCATACTTTCCCAGGTACGTGTTGCATTTCAGTTTTACACAATAGTCGGGGCTCTACATTCATTGTTTTCGTCGCAAATGGGTGAAAGATTCCTGTAGTGATGTTAAACTCCATAATCACAGACTCACATCAACCTTTTGAGGCATTTGTCCCTGTGCCCTGTTGGACATGAATCTACTTGCCCTATTAATCTGGGCTATTTCACTTGTCTGCCTGTGGATAATACCGGGTCCCGGGCAGGTTGACAATCCTTACTGTCGAGCCCTGACAGTCCTTTCGTACATGTGAACAAATCTTGAAAGTGGCTTTAAACCCCAAATCAACCAACCAATCCTTTCGTGCACCGAGAGGACAAACAATAACCAAACATAAGACTGCCCCAGATGATATTTGAGCTGGTGTACGAACTGGTGCAATTCTAAGATATCCTTATCTGCAACCTTAGCCATAGACTACACCATTGCTAGAGTTGGAAGTTACGGTTACCTTAGTTACACCATTGTGTACAGGAGTGCCCAAGTGAAATATTATCTATGATAGTATTATTATTTTGGGTTGTTGTTCCCCTCGGTGTATCGAAGGATGTCTATCCCAGGATTGAAGAAAAATTATTAGTTTGGTCGGACCTTGTATGTTAGTAGTGACGTCAATGTGTGTTATCTGTCATTGTTGTCTGATACAACATCGTTGTCCTTGGTCAGTGTTGTCTGATACAACATCGTTGACCTTGGTCAGTGTTGTCTGATACAACATCATTGTCCTTGGCTTAAATATGTACCAGATCTGTTGCCGATTTCTCAAAGCAAACTAAATCACTGCATCTCAGGGGAAAAAGAAATCAGTTACAAACCAAGTTGTAAAATCAGCTGAAATCTATGTCTGATTATTGTAATATCCTATTCATTTTCCTTGCATAAGTATAAAATTAGAATCTCACCTGAGTGTTTTGATATCATTGTTATCCTACGAGTTGATAAAAGTAATAGAAATTATTAACCGATTGTCTTTAGATATCGTCTATATCCTGCACTTAGGGATAATCTTTGTAGTAGATGAGCTTCAGCGAGTCTCATGCATAGAGATTATCCCTAAATGCAGGAGATAGACAATATCTAAAGACATGAGGTTAATAATCTCTATCATCTAATACTTCTCTATACGAAGAAAACATCAATGTGTGAATCAACATTTTAATGTTACATGTAGGAATACATAGAGGTCAGTAAATTGTAAACTGCTTCACTCATTGATAAATACACCAAAGGAAAATAACAAAAAACAATTCTCATTTTTATTACAAATTGTGAATGTAGTAAATCTAGTCGATTAGCCTCCGATCATAATTGTCATTGTTTACTATTTCCATACAGTAGCATTTATTAATAGTGGTATGACGTCACATGAAAATGACGTCATGTGAAATTAGCTTCCTAATTTACATACCTAGTTATTAGTCGACAAATTAGCATGATACACGAAATACCTGTATACTTCCTTGTTCTCATAAACTTACTTGAATTGCACTCTTCTTACTGGTTATTTCAAGGTATATTGGTAATATTTTAATAAATACTATATTACTTTATATGTATGCACATAATATTTGGCAAAATTCTAATTATTTAGAAACAAATGGAAAAAAACAGTGTAAATAATGTCCATATTCAACTTTCCATCAGATGATAAATAAAAGTAATGAAATGATATGTGAATTAAAGACATATTCCAAATTCTAACCCACAATGTATACCATGCATTTTTTTCATTATGAACTTTGATTGGATTTCGTACATATATCTATATGGTGATTTTCATCAACTAATAATTTTTTTATAACTAATATAATATAATTCATATTTGAACTCTGGCTGAAATATTATCATTAAACTTCTAAAGGCATACAATGAATATTAATGGTTGACTTCGCGATTGTAGCCCAAGGCACACATATACACAAGTATTTTAGACCTTGAAATTTTAAATGGCTTTCAGAATATATCAATCGAAAATTGTTATTAAGAGTTGTGATAATGGTGATTGATGACTTTTTAAATGGTCATTTTAAATATATTTCATTTAATGGCCTTAGAATTCAATATGTAAAGTAAGTCACTAAGTAAATCACTAAATGTTTAATGATTATGTTATTATCATGGCATATTTTTTATCATATTATGTAATATGTATATAAAGCGCCAGTAATTATTAACATTTTAACTCTGTCCAGTATCATTTATATATAATGTATAGGCCATAATATCAAGAAAATAACAATCACCTTTTAATGTAATTATTGTTGAGCCATCATTGTTGATTGGAGAAGAAAGAAACCACTTGTTATATTACTTTAATCTTTAAGAGCATTTAAAAATATGTCAATCCTTAGTAGGCATAGCAATTTCTATTATACCTTTTATGTAACTAATAAATTATAATTCATATTTGAACTCTGGCTGAAATATTATCATTAAACTTCTAAAGGCATACAATAAATATTAATGGTTGACTTCGTGATTGTAGCCCATGGCGCACATATACACAAGTATTTTAGACCTTGAAATTTTAGGCATAGCAATTTCTATTGCATCTTTTATGTAATTTTAACAATAGATCAGGAAATACAGGAAATATCAAGGATGCACTGAGACATCAACCTAATACATTTCTGTTGTTGTTGAAATTATCAGAAGACACAACTCGCCCACCCTTATCAATAACTACCCCTTACCACGGTATCCACCACACCCACCCCACTTATCACATTCCACAGCCCCTCAACACGCTGGGAGCAACACGAGATGTTGTCTTATGGAGCATTGAGAATGTGTCCTTTAAAAATGTTTTTATTACTTTTTTTTTTATCAAGCACTCTCCTTCGACCTTCAAGTTTGTTAAACACCCAAGATACCATTGACGCTATTGTGCCAATATAATATTTAATAACAACAAATTTTATAAGAGAATGTTCAATATTTACGTTTTCCAACAATGGACTTCCAGATTTTCCAAAATGAATTGTTAAATGTTTTCAATGGCAATTGAAAGTCACAGTCTAGTTGGTGTGAGGAAATGCCAAAATGGTTAACTACATTGTCTGTTAATGTTCCTTGTTACAGAATGACGTTTAGTCACAGAATTATATTTTTAGTTACTGTCGTGTCTGATGTCTGTCTGATGAAGAATAAGAACACCTGTCTTTGTACAATAGCTTGTTGTAGTCATACTTGTGCAAAACAACAATATCCCTTGACAATAATGACTCCATGTCATTCTAATACATATATATCTGCAAAGGCGAATATTGATTAATTACAAAACCCCAAATTTTCACATGTTCGTAACTGGTGGTAACTCAAAGTGGTATGTAACTGGAGATATTTTGCCGGCCTGTTATCTATTACCCAACAATGCATGCCTTCTTCTGTACAGAATGGCATAACTAAAGTAAACTTCAACCATATTGCTATTGTAGTCCAGTTAAACATATTTTATTCCCGATAGAAAAGGATTGGGTACAAGTAATGCCAACTTGGGAAAAACTCGCCCCTGAAATATTTACATTGTAGGTCTATGGTCAATGTGGATTTAGGGCATCTCTGGTTGCCTCCAGCATGGAGAGAGTTAAAGTTCTAGAGCAATATATGAATCACTGTTTTATGAGTTCAGGTTTTCAAAATGATTATTTTAAAAACTTTTATTTTATTAATTTAGTTTGAGGTCAATGGTTGCTGTGCAGTTGTTGCAATTAACCTACGTATATATATATATATATTGCTGTTTGATTATCAACTTATGTCAGTCTATTTGCGGTTCAGTCATGTAGAATAAAGTTGTTCAAAATAGAAAATTGTGCCTCAACTTGTTTGTTACAGTAATTTTAGTATATAGCAGCATAGATTTAGTTTGTTACTGTGATTACTTATATTTCCATGCTTATCTAATTGTTTATTTGCTTTGTTACCTCAAATAATGTATTACTGAATTAGTTTTTAATCATACATTGTAATATTATATCCCTGAATCAACAATATGGCTTATTTGGACAAGGTGTGTAACCCCCACTGGCCCCACAGTGATTTGACCACCCAAAACAAATCAACAATTTATACTAAGCTACATGTATGAGAATGTAGCACTGTAACAATTTAGCGATATGAACACACTTCTGAGCAAGGATTTGTTGTAATCTGAATGTAATCATTATTATTATTATTATTATTATTATTATTATTATTATTATATTGACATAGCCAGTGCTAGGAGGTTTATCGCAACATTCAGTGCTACGATTGTTGCGGGTTTCCTCCTGCCATAAACTGACAGGTCGTGATATAAGTGAAAGAATATTTAAAGCAGCTCTAAACCCCAATTAAAAACAAAAATAATAATAATTATATTTACATATAATTTTTTCCTTCCACAGACGTATGTGGGCAGTATTCTGGTGGCGGTTAACCCATACCGGACCATCAGCATCTATGGCCTGGACATGGTCAAGAAATATGAGGGACAGCCACTGGGGGAACTTCCACCGTAAGTAGGATATGCCTCATAGAGCTGAGAATGCTCACAGGGAAAGCGTTAAATGTATTACGCAAACAATGTTTTGAAAAAAATCGGCCCGGTCAACCTCCCAACAGCAGTGTGCTCATGCCACAAGCAGTAACTGTGGTCAGTAATGCTGGGAAAGGGTTAAATTTATTATGTAAACAATTGTTTTAGAAAAAAAGCAAAGCTAGCAGCAACTGTAAATGCCACAGAACAGTGCAACAGGGAAAGGGTGAAATTTACTACATATATGATAATAAGCATATTTATAATTTATGATGTTTGGTCAAAAGCAACACAATCAAGCCCAGACAGCAGTAAGTGTTGATGCCACAAGCAGTGACTGTAGATAAAGGGTTAAATTTATTACCTGAGCTATATGTTTTGGAAAAAGCAACGCAATCAAACCCCTCAACGTGATCAAACTGAACTGGTTATGCAACGGGGAATAGGGTTAAGTCTATTACGTGAACGATGTTTTGAAAAAAAGCAATGCGATCAAGCCCTGCTAGCAGTAACTGTTGATGATTAGCAAACTCTTCTGGATTAGAGGCGGAGTACGAACGTCGCTAAATAACACACGCGCCACAAAGACCCATTGATGACGGTTTACACTTGCAAATGTTGAGCAAATTTGCCCGTCCACACAGGGTTAAGGGGGACCTGTCTGTGTGTGTTTACTTGGATGACCAGGGTTAGCTTCGAGATACAGGTGGCCGTGTGCTACTGTATTCAGTTAGATTACATGTAGATGTAGGTATATGGAGTGGTGATGTCAAGAGCTACATTGGCTTATAGTAAATACATGGTATACTGTATGTAAGTGTTCTATGTCAAACAAACGTAGGTATATGAAATAATGATGTCAGGAACAACTAGACCTATGGTATACATACACTTTGTAGATGTGTGTTTTCAGTTAGATTTCATGTAGGTATATGAAATACTAATGTCAGGAACAACTAGACCTATGGTATACATACACCTTGTAGATGTGTGTTTTCAGTTAGATTACATGTAGGTATATGAAATGACAATGTCAGTAATGACTTACACTTGTAGTATATAAACTCTGTAGACATTCTGTACATTGTGGGAAACAAATTCCAGTCGCTCTGAGAAATACATTTAATTGGTAACGTTTAATTTTCTTGAAGTAATTTTTTGTTTACATTTCTGATAGCAAATTCAGAGCCCAATATAAACACAGATACACACAATATGTACATGTATAGACAGGTATATGCACATTAACAAATTTAGCATGATAAGAAGTGTGTATATGTTTTAACATGGGGAAATATTTACTTCACTGTCAGAAGAAAAAAATATATATACATTAGATCAAATGTTACCTCATTGTGTCAAATTCATATATAGTTTAAAATACAGGTCTATCATAGTGTGAAAGATTGCAGTTTTTCTATTTCAATGAAAATTTGTTGTCTACAATTTAGACCTGTTCCTTGCAAGTCTTCTACTTTATGCTTCTCTTTTCCAGACATCGCTTTGCAATGTGTTTGCCTATATTCCTGATACCTGTTTGCCTATATTCCTGATACCTGTTTGCCTATATTCCAGATATCTGTTTGCCTATATTCCAGACACCTATTTGCCTATATTCCAGATACCTGTTTGCCTATATTCCAGATACCTGTTTGCCTCTATTTCAGACATCTCTTTGCAATGGGAAGTACCTCTTATGGCAAGATGATCAAAGACAAGGAAAACCAGGTCATCATCATTAGGTGAGTTCATAAAGTAGCCTGAGATCCCTCTGACATTCCCTGCTGACCTTAAGCTACTTGTATTTAGATATGTGCAGCACCACGCCAGATGTCACTGTCTATCTAACTGTTACATGGACTCCCAACAGAATGTGGAGGGTGAAGCAAACATAGTGTGACATTACCTATGCCAGTTATTAGTGTTGCTCATATAAATTATACCTATATATATGTTACAGTCAATGTCTAAGATCAGGCAATGTGTCAAATGTATTAAATTTGCAGTGAATTTCAATTAATTCAAGCAATGTTTAACCAGACTGAAATGACAAAAATTACTGCCTTTATTTGACAGATTGACTGGCGTGAATTTGATGAAAACAATTGAAGATAATGCGTTCGTTTTTGGAGATATTCACACAGGATTGCATACAATTGTATATGTATTAACACAGAATTGTGCACATTGTCTTCATCTTTTTTTCAACAAATTCACACCAGTCTTCACACCAGTCAATCTGTCAAGTAATGGGAGTCATTTTATCATTTCAGGCATTTTAAAAATTGAATTAGTGGAAAGAAAGTCACTGAGAGTTTCAAACATTTTACACATTGCCTGATTTTAGAGATTGACTGACTGTAACATATATATACTCAACAAAATTAACTAAGGGCCAGCAGATATTTTTCTGGGGAAGCTTTCTACAAAATTTACAGGACTCAGGAATTGTGTTCCGTTCTTCTTCCAATGCATCTACAAGTTCTTGAAGAGTACCTGGAACCTGTAATTGTTTGGAAATTCTTCATAGTTAATATATAATCATGCTAAATGTACATGGCCCCAATATCTACTGGCCTTTAATTAAAGTTGTTGAGTATATATAGAGCTATATTTGCAAGAATCAATGTATTTGTACAATAAAACCTGCTATTAGAAGAATCAATGTAAATACTCCACAAAACCTGATATAAATTGTTTATTCTGTCAATCAACATTTTTGAAATTGGAACTTTGCACTTGTTGTTCACTTGCTAAATGTGATCTGACATGTAAAAAACCTGCATCACATCATTTACATGCTAATAATCCTTGGTCTTGTCAGTACCATCCGGTGCTCGCAGGTTTACTGCAACATTCAGCGCTATGGATGTTACAGGTTTCCTCCTGCCATAAACTGACAAGTCGTGATATAAGTAAAAGAATCTTGAAAGCAGCTCTAAACCCCAATTAAAAAACACACCAAAACAACAACAACAACAACACAAATAGCAAGCTGTGTAAGCATCTTTATGTTTTCTGAAAATGTAAGAATTTGTTCGAAACTCATGTAATGATTTTTCATAATGAAACTATTTCCGTTAAAATTTGTATGAACCTGTAAATAAATTTGATATTTAGAAATTGGAACAATGACATTTTAAAATCTCTCTGTCTGCCTTGACTCATAAAACTGTAGAGTAAGTTTTTTTCTGCAAGGAGTTGACTTAATTTTATCTGACTGTCATAATTTCCATTGTAGATATAAATGTGAAATATCCCGAGGCACGGCTATAAACAGAAATTCTGCTGACTAATAGAAATCATACGTGCTTCAATGAAACAACTTCTAAAAAATGTGTAATCTCTTTATTCAAGTTATGTAAATTTTGATGGGAATATGTAACCTTTATTGCCATATCATTTACAATCAGAATAGTTTAAATACACCATTTGATTCAAGAGCTCTAGGTGTTCAATGCTGATTGTTAACTATATGGGCTTGATGTGGAATTATGAATAATAATAATAATAATAATAGTAATAATTATGAATAATATTAATAATAATTATGAATAATAATAATAATCATAATAAAAATAATATAATGCTTGCAGATGTTGCTCATGAAGTATTTTAGTAAATTTTAACATTAAAATTGAAAATGAAACCTCTATGAGAAATTGTCACTTATTATTTAAAACATTTACCTGAACAGTCAACTTAATATCATCGCAAAAGAAGTTTTTGAGTTAAAAATGAATTATCCTTAGCAAACTGGTAGATTATTTAGATCATAAAATGGAATATGTTTTTTTAAAGGATGAATTTCATGAACCATTATTGAGTTGAGCATCTAAAAAAAGGTTTCGTAATTTTGGGGTATGAACTCAATATTCAGTACATTATCAGAATGGCGTATTTTGTGGCAAGTCATATTCATGTCCATATTAAATATTCAAATGATGGTAAAGTGCATTGTCATAAAAAATATGTATGTATATCTCCCTCCCTGCTAATCTGCCCTTAATACGCACCAGATGAATCTCATTTGTTGATATTCAGATTCAGATTCGGAAATCCACCCTGTGTGCTAATCATATTATATGTATAAAATTACCAGTACATGTGCCCCTGAGATCCACAGTAAGGTGTGATACACATTAACATAACATTTGACTGTAGAAAACAATCCACAAACAACCAGAAACAGTCCTGTTTTGTCAGCGGGCAATTGCTGAACAATCCAGGGTGATTGGTAGCGCAATGGTAGAATGTTGTCCCAGGAGAAAATTATCAAAGTTCGCGAAAGTTACCATGGCAATGAAGTTATCATTCTTGGTTTGTCAGTACCAGCTAGTGCTTGCAGGTTTATTGCAATATTCAGCGCTATAGATGCTGCAGATTTCCTCCTGCCCTAAAACTGACAAGCCTACCAGCAACACTTCCAGGTTTACTGCAACACTCAGTGCTATGGGTTCTGCAGGTTTCATCCTTGCAGTCAGGCCATGACACGAATGAAGTAACCTTGAAAGCAGCTCTCAACCCCAATGCACACATAGCCACATACGTTTACAAGATAACTAGTTGCAAGATTGCTGAAATATCACGTGAGATAGTTGATGTACAACCCTAAATCGCTCACTTATTCCTGCAGGCGATTGTACTAAGTAGGAGCTGTTCCCAGGTATTCTGCTATATAGAGTGGAACACTTTGTGAAGGAGCATGTTTGGAAGCCAGATAGCGTAGAGAGTGTACACAATAAGTTAAATTTATATTTTGTGGGTCAGTTGAAATTAGGATAGCTGCATCATTCAGCTTCTCAGAATACAGAGAAAGAATAAATGCAGTTCCTTTTTCCTAAAGTTATTTATGCACACATCTATCATTTTTGACTGTAAACAGCATGATGTAATCGTGCAGCTTTACATCTTGTCTGTGATGTTAGGACTCAAGTTACAGTTTTAATTATTCTTCCCAAGAGACTCTAATTAATTTAACCTTATCCTTGTTGGTGGAAATCACAGATGCCCTGGAGAGCAGTGTGTGATGAACTATCTCCCCGTGCTGGATTAGGCAAACATACTGCTGTTATTAATGAAAGCTGTGATACAAGTGAAATGAAAGTGGTTCTAAATCTCGGTTCAACCAACCCATTAATAACTCAAAACCTGCTGTAGGACAATTAGATGTTCTAGTATTCTAGAGATGTATTGGAACATGGTGCACATACTGTATGCTCATTACAGTGCCTTCTCACAGTGCGATTTGTACGAACAACTTGTGTTATATCGATGCATGAGAACAATCAAATACAATCAATTCTAAGTCACGTAGATTGTTTAATGACAGTTTAAGTTGTTTCAAGTTCATCCTACACATCCATGGTACAAGTCGATCTACAAGTTGTCGAAGGCACCTTAATAGAAAATGAATTCCGAATACCCATTGGGAAATAACACGTACATAATACAAAGTTTCTATATGACAATTAAGGGTGATCAAGTGATAATACAAAGTTTCTATGTGACAATTAAAGGTGATCAAGTGATATAGCTGAAAGTGTTATGTTTTACACTATGTTCATAATGTAAAATCTATTCTGAATACCCACTGGGTAATAGCATCAATATCTGCACATAATATTGTTTTGTATGACAGTGTCATGAATTAATTCTTAATAACCATTGGGAAATAGTCGATATCCACACAAAATACTGCAGTTAAAGAATTACATAGTCGTGTATGACAGTGACTAAAACTGAATTCTGAATACCCACTGGGAAATAGCATCAATATCTGCACATATGGTAATATTGTAGTAAGGAATTATATAGTCGTGTATGACAGTGAATTGAACTGAATTCTGAATTCCCACTGGGAAATAGAGTCAAAGTGAGCACATACTATTGTAGTAAAGGGCTGTATAGTCTCGCACATCAGTAATAGTTTGATTTTATGACATTATGAGTGTACGCTACTGACCCAGTACTGGCTGTGTGGAATATTTACTCAAAGATGTAAGCCAATGTAAGCCAATGTAAGCCGGCCTGGTATTGTAATAATCTGGCATGTCTTTAGTCATGTTAGTGGCTAATACTAGAAGCTATTTAGTGTGTCCCCTGTTCCTTGTCAATCACTGTGATCTATGGCATTTTCACCTCAAGTTGTTTGAACAAACTGGCTGGTCTCAATTACACTATTTTGAAACACCTCTTTCAAAAGAAAAACGAAAAACGAAAATGGACACCTGTAGTTATACTAGTACCGGTATATAATATTCATTTGGTAGGATCATATTCTAGGTAAAATGGTGAGAGCATATTCCAGGTAAAATTTTAATAGGAATAAAAAGGTAACTATGAATTACAAAAAAATAATACATCCCCCCCCTAGAAAGTCTTTGCAAACTCATATTGTATAATAAAGTCAAGCCAAACAACAAATACAGGCTTAGATTATTTGTGAAGTAGGTCCCAGCTAAATATGATTTATTGCCTGATTAATATAATGGAATTCATAGGTTTGTATATTATAATACAATTAAAGCATCAAGAATATTCTGTTTTAATTTTCTGTAAGACTTGGATGAATTTGTCATAAAATTAGATTTATTCCACCTGGGTACAGCGAGAGATATATTACCCTGCAATTAAAGAATCAAAAATATTTTTATATTTTCTGTAGTGCTTTGATGACTTTGTCAAATGAGATATTTATTCCACCTGAGTACAGTGAGATATGGGGAGGTATTCTCCTTTCTAGCATTGCAGGCAAGATAAGCTCACACATGTCTGGAATCAATTTTGTTATGGCTTTACTGATTCCTTTACAGCTAGTCAGGTGTGGAATTGATTGACAGGTGGTTTCCAATAGCCTTCAGGGTTGGAACAAATGATGCATGTTGTAAACTGATTAGAATTGCAACAATGTATTAATTTCTTAACCCACTAACTGAAGCCTATTAGTTACAAAATTCATCCCCTAATATACAATAAACCATAATGCATGGAGTATGCTACATTAGATCCAACATATTTCAGAGAATGCATAACTGATTCTTGTGATTCCCTACATTTCAGAGAACATATATATCTGATACCATGTGTTTCAGACAGCACATTTGTCCATATATATCAGAGAATGCCATACATTTGAGAGAATTCCAAATGTTTTAAGGGATTGCCTAATGTTACCCAGAATGCTGCATTCTGTGTAATTCAGAGAATACCCTAATGTTTTATAGAATGTCCAATCCTTCAGAGAATGGACAGCATATCCCCTCCCCTATCTTTCACAGAATGCCCATGTTTCACTGAATACTCTATGTTTCAGAAGCTAATGTTTCAGAGAATACCCATGTTTCAGAAAATACTCATGTTTCAGAGAATACCCATGTTTCAGAAAATACCCTATGATCAAAAACATTGCCTATATTTCAGAGAATGCCCAAATCCTTCAGATACTGCATATGTTTTGAACAATATTTATTCTCATGACAGGACATACATACACGATATTTAACAATACAGTAATATATAATTGTATCACGAGAGGGGATTGACAACCAGGATGTTACCATCCTATATTAATGTCGCTCCCCGCAAAACTAAAGAAATTAATCTAAGAAAAATCACAAACATTAACATTATAACTTATCTATGGCTAGGATATTTGGAATGAATGTATTTGAAATGTAATTAGCGTTTCAATTGGGAGATGAATTTGTGAACAGAGGACAATATGAATTCATGATTGTTAACAGGGATATCATCTTTACTACCACAAAGAATGCACTCAATATTTACATTTTGCAAATAAAAGTATTTGTTAGATGTAATAGTTTCATATTTTTTTCAAGTTAAGAAATAATGAGCTGGATATTCATTTGAATGACCACACGAACAAGAACTATCATTTAACAAGTATCAAGCATATTTATGACTGTTTAAATCACTGCAGCCAAGTCTGAGTCTAGAAAGTATAACTTGAGTACAGCGTTGTCCAAAATTGCTCTACATTTCAGTGAATGACCTATGTTTCAGTCCTGTTTCAGAGAATGCCCCATGTTTCAGAGAATGCCCCATGTTTCAATTAATGCCCCATGTTTCAAACAATACCCCATATTTCAGAAAATGCCCCAAATTTCAGAGAATTACCAAAGTTTCAGTCCCATGTTTCAGAGAATGCCCCCATATTTCAGAGAATTCCCTCCATATGTTTCAGTGGTGAGAGCGGCGCGGGGAAGACTGAGAGCACCAAGCTGATCATGCAGTACCTGGCGGCGGTCAACAAGTCGCGGAACAACCTGATCACCGAGCAGATCCTGGAGGCTCACCCCCTGCTCGAGTCCTTCGGCAATGCCAAGACCATCCGCAACGACAACTCCAGCCGCTTCGGGAAGTACATCGAGGTCTTCTTCAAAGGGTGGGTGACCTGTGACTTTGGAAATCGTTCAGACTGTATTGATGAATATTAATAAGTCTGTGATAAATTTGGGTCCAGTCAGTTCAGGAAGTACATAGAGGTCTTATTTTATGGTAAATTATTAACTGCTTTCGGTTATTGGTTAGTGTTCAAGTTATAGCATTTGAAGCAATAGGGTTATCATGGTTATTATAGTTATTATAGTTATTATAGTTATTATGGTTATAATAGTTATTATGGTTATCATGGTTATTATAGTTATTATGGTTATTATGGTTATCATGGTTATTATAGTTATTATAGTTATTATAGTTATTATGGTTATCATGGTTATTATGGTTATTATGGTAATAGAAACTTTGGAAACAGTTCAGCCATCAATAATGGTTTAAGTGATGAGGCTGTCATTAAATGTTTACTCAAAGCCAATAGTTGGATATGTAATGTCCATTTTAGATATTAGTTTATATTGATTCAGAAATTACATTGATGACTTTTTCAAGAGGTAGGTAAGCGTGACTATGGAATAAGTTTACAGAGCAATCATGCCTTACCAGTAATTAATTAGGCTGTGATTTAACTCTACGCAATTCCAATAAATGGATATGTTGTCCAAACTATCAGCTCATTATATCTTGGTTATTTCACTATTGATGTTACCTCATTGCAGATTTCACATTTGATGTAGAATTTCATCTATATGACATCCTACTGAACAATTTGGTATATAATAGTATTTAATAAATTTTCTAGTTTGGGTTGTTTCTTAACTAAGCCACTTTTGAGGCTTCCACTGCAGTACTAATAGCATAAAGAAAAGTTCTGATTTATTTATTATTATTATTATTTTCTCTCTCCAGTGGATCCATAATGGGAGCACGGCTGTTGGAGTATCTACTGGAAAAGTCAAGAATTGTAACTCAGGTATAAAGATCTATAACATTATAATGCAGCATAGTATGATACCCTAGCATGCAATACTATGTTTAACATTCTTCTAGCTTTAAATAACCAGGGATACCGTGCAGAGCCAGATGTACTATAGACATGGGTACCATAGAGAGAAACGCCACGTATGAGTGAAATATTCCCACTGTGACGTAAAACAATCATTCACTCACCATAGAGAGACATAGATACCATAGAGAGATGGGGATGGCATAGAGAGACATGAGTACCATAGAGAGATAGGGGTACGATAGAGAGACATGGGTACCATATACAGAGACAGAGATACCATAGAGAGGCAGGGGTACCATAGCGAGACAGGTATACCATAGAGACCGGGTACCATAGAGACAGGGGTACCATAGAGAGACAGGGGTACCATAGAGAGAGACAGGTATACCATAGAGAGACAGGTATACCATAGAGAGACAGGGGTATCATAGAGAGACAGGGATACCATAGCGACGGGGATTCCATATAGAGACAGGGGTACCATAGAGAGACAGGGATACCATATAGTGAGATGGGTACCATAGAGAGACAGGGGTACTATATAGAGAGACAGATGTACCATAGAGAGAAAGGGGTACCATATAGAGAGACAAGAGTACCATAGAGAGACAGGGGTACCATGGAGAGACACGGATGCCATGGTAGGGGTACCATATAAAGCCAAGGGATACCATAGGGCCAGTGGTACCATATAGCTCCAGGTATATCATATAAGCACCAGGGATACCATGTAGAGCCAAGGGTATCATATACTACGATGTTTGCCATATATCAATCGCCATACTATCTAGAGCTGCAATTTTATCATTTAATACTAGTAACTATAAATCTGAAAGCCCATCCCAACTACATGTAAAAAATATAATGGAACAATACATATTAATAACGGTTCAAATTGACACTCACAAAGAATATTATTGCCAATATCTGTAGAAGAAACTGACACGGACACTTGTGTGATATGGTTATAAATGCCTGATAAGAGTTTGATAATAAAATCTTGAGCAAAGCTCCACCACCTCATAGAGATGACACTACAATAAATTATACCATATGTTATAGACCTATTTAGCATATACAGTAGAATGATATCATGGTTATAAGTATTGTGATATGATTACTGGATACACATGAATTTAGTATTTACAAACTGTCATACCATAAATATGTGTCATTACTGCCAAGCGATATTTTTAAAAGCAACCAAAAGCATTTTTAAAGCAATGTATTTATATGTGAAAGAATCTTGAAAGTGGCTCTAAACCACAATTCACAAACAAAATATAAACTATACAGTTCCAAGCTCATAGCTGCATAGGCAGAATCAGAGAGGATGTTGTATGCCCCTGACAGATTTTCTTTTATATTTCTATACTTCCTTGCTTCATAATATGTAGAGGTTTCATCTATAAGCTTTGTATTGTTATTTGTTCAGGCATGCAGGTGTTGTTTTGTTTTTCATGACAGCTTACTTGTTGTATCTATTTCATACCTAAATCTCTTTGTGTTGGCTCTAATGCCATGCTATCAATCATCTTGATTGAGCTGTACTAACTTGTCAATTTCATATATCCATCATGTGTAATTAATCATATGTACATACACACACATGGCATGTTCTGCTTTGTGTAGGGCAAAAACCTGGAATACAAATAAACCCAGCGCTTGTCAATGAAATTCTGAACACGATGGAGGCATGACCTCTGACCTTTTTGCATTCCGTCAGTGGATTGGGAAATACCTACATCTGGAGAGTAAACAAACTTGGTCTGCTGGAAATTTTGAGAAATTATAAAATAATAAGAATCTCATTTTTACTTCAGACCAAGTGCAGTTTTATATTATTGAATTTATGCAATATACATTGATACAGAATTTGTTTATTGTACATGGGTGAAATGATGTGAGCAACATTTTTTCCGATTTGTTAGAAAATGTGGGAATAGAAAATAATTTGTCTGATCAGTTCATGGTCTAGGATTTTTGTTACAACCAGAATAAAATATATATTGTGGTGTGACAACTTTTTTAAAGGTTGTAAATAATGGTTCGACAGTGGAATATACAATAAACTGTGGAGGTTCATTAATGTACATGTAATTGATTTTAATTTAAATTTGATTTTAAGTTTACCAACTGGTGCTCATAGGTTTACTGTAACGTTCAGTGCTACAGATGTTGTGGGTTTCCTCCTGTCCTAAACTGACAAACTGTGATATAAGTGAAAGAATCTTGAACTACTATAAACCCCAATCCAAAAAATAATAAAATAATAAAATTAAAATAAATAAAATAGGATTAGAAAAATCGAAAAGGATGAGAAAAAAGTGAAATTTACTAAATCTACTAAATCCCATTTCATTTTTATATTCTCTGTTTCAGGCTCCAGAAGAACGAAACTACCATGTTTTCTATGAAATGCTGGAAGCTATGTCAGATGAACACAAATCAAAATATGGACTTCAGACAGCTCCAAAATATTTCTACCTCAATCAGGTAATATTTGTATACATCTTTTCCTTGATTGAAATATTCAACATTGGAATCATGATAACACAATTGTTACCATGATTATGAGTGCATTGTATGTGCACAGCGTTCGAAAAGTACATTGGTCACAGCCTGTCAGATTCACTGAAGGACCGGGATATTTTTGTTATTGCCGGTCCTTTCAGTCGGGAGATTTTTCCGACCAGCATAGTAACCTTATTAAGGGATAAATTGCCATTTTAGGACCAGGAGTTTTGGTGAAGGACCAGGTATTTTTTAGGTTTAGTGAATACTGTGTGTACATTTCATCCCTGGCATTATTCCAATCCGTGTTCCAGGGAGGCAGTTCTGTGATTCCGAGTCGTGACGACAAGGAGAACTTCCGCAAGTTGACGGCAGCAATGGAGATCCTCAACTTCGAGAAGGTCGAGAAGGAAACGGTCTACAAGATCCTGGCATCGGTACTGCACACAGGCAACATCTACTTCCACACACTGCTGGTGAGTTTGCAGAGTATCGGGGTTCGTTCCTGCCCCACATTGAAACAGGCTGAAAAACTTGCGGTGTCGCCTTAGGCAAGTGGCTTGGTTTGATAATGCCTCTGTTGACCCAGCAAAGAATTGGCACCCTGAAGGATTGTATGGACATGTGAATGATAAATCTTCTAGCACCTTGAAAGTCAGCTGGGTTATATACTCCCCAGGGTGTTGAGAAAGAAAATGATAGCACACTGATCCATTGACCGGGGTAATAATGTAGTGCCATGAGCATGCTTTAGGATATTCAACAGAATATTAATGCATATTTTTACTTATTCATGGATTTGTTTTAAATTTCAAGCTGCAGTTCTAAGCCCCAACTAAATAAGAAATTATGGGCAATGCAGCAAGGAGAGTTTTACACTAAAATATAAAATGTTGTCTTACAGATCGACAACCACGACACAGTTCAACTCGGCAACGATGCGGAGATCAAGTGGGTGGCATATCTCCTGGGACTGTCGGAAGAGTGGCTCAAACAGGCACTCACCAGCAAAGTCACGGTCAGTACACATGTGGATACTCCCCAGGGTGTTGAGTATGTAAGGGTATTGATGTGCATATATTGAGTAAACAACCATGCCATATATTTTGTAGCCTGTGTGCTGAATGAACTTGGTTGACTTTATTGTTATTATTAATTATTCATGGTATAATATCTGAAATTTGAATGTGAATATATTTTGAAATGCTTTAAAAAAAAATCAATTAGCATCTATGGATTAATTGTCAGATTAAAATAAACTATGTACCAAATACACAGGGAATCATTGAATTGTGTAAATTCTGGAAATTCTAAAATATTTCCATTTTTCAGGAAGCACGTGGGGAAAGAGTAGTGTCCCCTTATGATATGGATCAAGCTCTTGATGCCAGGTATTGTATACATTTCTTGTGATTTAAAACAAAAAAATCTTTAAATACATTTAAATTATGTGTTAATTAAGTTTATAGTAATCCAAGAAAATTATTGAATACAATTTTCAATGTTCTGAATTTAAAATAAATGGGATCTACATTTATTTGAAGCCTACAACCTTTCATTCATGTGTCAAGTTTTAACATGAATATTGATTAACAATGAAAGTATTTGTGGTCAATTTGTATGCAATTCCAAGTCTGTATAGCATTATTGTACAATAATTTCTCCATTTTATGTTGCAGAGATGCAATGGCAAAGGCCCTTTACAGCCGTTTGTTTACATGGCTTGTGGAGCGCATCAACCAAATCATATGTAAAGATGAACGAGAAAAGAGCACATCACTGGCTCTCCTGGATATCTTTGGCTTTGAGGTAAGAATCGATATTGGAGCAAGATTTTTGTGTGTACAGTAGTAGGAGACTAAAGAGAGATAACTTTACCTCCAATATTTATCTCTAAAATATTTCTGGCGTGAGTTCAGACTGCATTACATTTCACTACACTACACTATGCTACTTTTCTGCAAAGTAGTGGCTGGCTGAATGAGTCCAAAGCAAAATATCAGCAAAATGGTTTGAGCATGCAAGCAGTCTATTTGCTTCATGCTTTGGGTTTTCCTACTAAAGATATGGGCTCCAAAGCCATAGTAAAAAGTAATACCACATAGAACTAGAAATGCTGGTCAAATGGCTTCTGTAACACTACATAAGTACTATGTAATGAAAAGTAGTGCAGCCTGCACGCATCCCAGCTCTCTAGACTGTACATGTTGTCTTCCCAGACTAAAGGGAGATAACTTTACCTTCTCAATGCTTCAGTAGGCGAGACTGCTCAGAATTTATTTTCTGTTCTCAATCAAATATAACAAGACAGTTTGCTATGAAAGTTCTCCTCTTCCAGTTCAAGAAAGTTTGCTATATATAATATGAAAGTTCCCCATCATACTTTCAGGACTTCTACAAGAACAGATGATATACATATCAAAACAAGAAGATAATCATTAAACATAGGAACTTATGTTCCCGTTATGAGTTACTCTCAGCCATCCAAATGTTTACACAAACAGCTAACATACATGTCACATTAAATCACGATAATTTCCTGTTTTAAATGAGTTCCCCTCTTTCTTTGCTTTCAGGACTTCCACAAGAACAGCTTCGAGCAGCTGTGCATCAACTTCGCCAATGAGACACTGCAGTACTTCTTCAACCAGCACGTGTTCCGGCTGGAACAGAAGGAATACCAGAAAGAGAAGATCCACTGGCAGCACATCGAGTTCCGTGACAACCAGCCCACCATTGACCTCATCTCCAGCAAACCTGCAGGCATCCTCCACATCCTGGATGATGAGAGCAACTTCCCCAAGGTCAGGATTTAATGTTTTTAGGGGAGTTTCATTTGGCGATTTCTTGGAGGTGTTTTAGGAGGTTTTACTCATACATATGTAGCTTTTGCTTGGATTATGCGAGCAACTTCACCAAGGTCAGGATTTAATGTTTTTAGGGGAGTTTCTTTTGGTGGGTTTCTTGGATTCTTGGAGGTGTTTTTGAAGGTTTTACTCATATGTAGCTTTTTCTAGGTCTGGTTTATTTTTAATTTTTAGGGGTTTCTTTTGGGGGCTTAGAGCTGCTTTTTGAGATTTTGATCATATGTGTGGGGATTGTGCTTGGACAACAAGAGAAACTGCCCAAAGGTCTGGATTTTATGTTTTTGGAGCAGTTTCGTTTTGGGAGTGTCTTTTGGGGTCTTAGAAGTGTTTCTTGAGATTTTGCTTATACTTTGTGGCTTGTGCTTTGATGATAAGAGATACTTGGAGTTTCCTTTTTGAGATTTTGCTCATATGTGTGGGACTTGGACAATAGCATCATCGCACCCCAGCTCCCATTGTCCCATCCTTGCACCCCAGGGTATTTAATCCCATTCAGGTCTCACTTCATGTGGTACCCCTGGCATAGAACCACTTTTCAAGATTAGTTTTAGGTATAGAGCCACTTTGCAAGAGTATTTTAGTTCATAATATGTGACTTTGACAATGAGACGAAGACTAACTTCTCCAAGTTTTCTATTTAAAATTCTATTTATTTCTTTTAGAATTATTTTGCAGATATGTTGGCATGTCAGATTTTGGCAGGAGGAAATATGTAACTCCTGTATGCTTTAGTCTTCGGATTGAACTTTGGCATAGCAGTAAATATGTCTTCTTTTTCTGTACGTAAAGGCAACTGACAAGTCGTTCCTAGAGAAGTGTCACTTCCATCACGGAGACAACAGTCTATACGAGAAACCCAGGATGTCCGATCCAGAATTCTTCATCACCCACTATGCTGGCAAAATCAAATACAATGTGAGGCTTACATGTATACAGAATAACTTTGTATACATAATAATTATATATGTATACATAATAATTATATATGTATATGTAATAATTATATATGCATACATTATAATTATATCTGTATTCATAGTTATTATTATAAATATTTGAATGTTATTTGGCACAAAATCTAATGGAAAAAAAAATGTTGGAATTTGGGTAGGTGACATCATATTGTAAACTACTACTTTAATCTGAAATAGATATGAGATTTTAGGATAAATTTGATGACAAAACGTTTTAATTATTCTATTTTAAAGAAATTCCAGATCATAATTATTTTCTGACAAATTAGCTTCTACATGAAGAATCCAGAAGTTCTGCGGGAATTTTGACCAATTTATTAAATATACATGTCTGTGTTTTAGGTGTCCCACTTTTTGGAGAAGAACAAAGATACTCTACGGAGTGATGTCGTAGAACTCATGTGTGAAAGCAAAAACAAGGTGAACAACAATTGAAGGGTGGACCACCAGCCCTGTCCCCAGATGATAGCTCAGATCCACAGATTAAGAAAACGTTTTGAGTACGATTTCATGCTCAACTGAAAGTTTTGTTCCATATAAAATTTGAGCTCAATGAAATCTTGCTCAAAAGGTTTCATAACCTCGGGGTGCCAGTTGTTCTTTGATGTTGGCAAGATTGTCTAACTTTCATAAAACGGAATGTTTTTCTCTCGTTTCCAGATGATAGCTCAGATGTTCAGGGACCTGCGAGATCGTCTCATCACGAAGACGCTGAGCAAGACGACAGGGCGATACATCACTCTGAAGCCTCGCACATCGACCGTAGCCGCCAGTTTCAACGAGAGTCTCGTATCGCTCATTGACACAATGTTAAGGTCAGACATCTTTCACAGATGCAGTCTAATCTTATGTATATGTAACTGAAGACAATGCCGATCCTGGGATTCGAACCCGAGTTGCTGGATTGCGAGTCCAACGCTGTACAGATTGAGGCAAAGGGGTAACCCCACTGGCTGAGACCAATAGTAGCATCTTATATCAGACCTAGCTACATATATTTTTTGCTCAGCGAGTATATCTTTTGCTCAGCGAGTTTATCTTCACTTGTGAGGATATCTTCACTTGTGAGGATATATAGATTGAGTTAGTATGTATATCTTAACTCAGCAAGTATATCTTAATTCAGCGAGTATATGTTTGTAAATCTGTAGAACTTCAAAACCAATGCCACAGGTCTTAACTATCAAAAGCAGGATGATATTCATTATTGACAATAAATCCTGTCATATGGATTCTTGCAAAACTATTCTTGTAATTTTGCATAATCTGAATACAACACAAAACAAAAATACGATAAAAATATGTGAGGTGATCATTTGGACAAGAGTTTTGACCAAAAATCAAATTAATACAATGATAAAAATATGCAAGATTGACATGATTTTTAACTGACCATCAAAACACAAATATGCAAGGATAGTATATGAACATGATTTTTTGCTAAATATTGAAACAAAAGTACGATTTTTTCTTTTTTCTTTCGATAATATCATATAGCCACGACTCTTAATTTACACTCAATAATTTTTTTGATCGTGTGCATGCAGGTGCAACCCCTACTTTGTGCGGTGCATCAAGCCCAACGTCACCAAGGCGCCCATGTTGTATGAAGAGCACGTGGTCATGGAACAGCTGCGGTACAGTGGAATGCTGGAAACCATCCGGATCCGAAAGCTGGGATATCCAATCAGAGTCAAGTTCCATTCGTTTATTGAGAGGTAAGGCATGCTGAGATTTTATTAATCAAAATGTTATTACATTATTACAAAAAGAAGCTTTTTTATTGCTGTATTTTTTTTCAAGCGTTTATACAAGAAATTTCTTGTATGTTCCCCAGGGGGTTGAGAAGGTTCTAATCTGATTCCGGTGCACATTGTATTGTAGGTACAGGTGCTTGATCCAGGGTATCTACTACCCAAACCGACATCTGCCTTCCGACGTTGCTGCCAAGATTCTGGAGTCACAAGGCCCTCAATACACCTCACAGTATCAGATAGGCACCACCAAGGTAGGACAGTCACCATTCCTTAAAATAGTGAAATTTGTATCGTTATTGCAGTCACATGATATAGAGTGCAGTATTAATGCTATTGGTCAAAGTATATAGTTTATATGATTATGGGCATAGAGTCATTTTGAAAGATTCACTATATAAAGTCAACTATTTAAGTCAGTTAGTATTGCTATTATTATTATTATTACTATTACTATTACTATTATTTATATTGGTATTATTAGTACTATTATCATTATTGTTAGTAGAACTATTCCTATTATTATTATTATTATTATTATTATTATTATTCTTGCAATTATTATTATTATTACTATTATAATCATTATTATTATTATTACCATTACTATTGTAATTATTATTATTATTACTATTATAATCATTATTATTACTACTACAATATTATTATTATTATTACCATTACTATTGTAATTATTATTATTATGAATACTCTTGCTATTATTATTTCTATTATAATAATAATTATTATTATTATTATCATTATTATTGTAATCATCATTATTATTATTATTATTATTATTATTACTCTTGCTATTATTATTATTACTAATTCAATTATTATTATTACCATTACTATTACAATTTTATTATAATTGCAATTGTTATTATTACTACTATTATTATAATTATTATAATAATAAATTATTATTATTATTGTCATAGTATTTAGTGCTGCTTGTATCTTGTTTACTTCGATAATAACATCATGAATTATCTACCAGAATGTATTTTGGGCCCTATCTCATTGATGAGAGGACATTACAGATATATGGACGTCACTGTCATGTCATAGTTGGATGTTATCATCAACTTGCTTTTATCAAATGTATCTACTTGAACAGTGATTAGAAACATTATACAAATAATTGTGGCGAGATGTTTTGTTTCAATTACAAATGCTATCACAAGCTGTCAATCTCCCAGTTAGTGACAGGACTCATCAATCAATCAGAATACAGCTATATATGCTTATAGTTGAGTGTGTCGATTTCCCATGCTAGAATTCATTTTCATGATCAAAATACAGGTATATGTGTATGGAATATTATCCTCTGGGGCTAGTACTGTCACAAATTGTCATATTTTAGGAAGAAAAATACACCTAGTAATACATCAAAGCTGTTGACATTAAATATGATTATATTTTTTTAAAATACTGTAAAAGGCTTATATTTCATGTAGACTTATATTACGTGCTATACGCACAAAGATAATTTGCGCAAAGTTATACTCCTCCGCGCGAAATATGAAGCCCTAAGTTTACTTATTGAAGCGGACGTATTAATGTACGATGTAATTAATACTAATGAA
>JAUTBT010010150.1:0-24468 GCA_032361225.1 Lepetodrilus schrolli
GAGACTACGTTAGTTATCATCTATAGTCTTGCTCACAAACTATGTTTCAAGACTGCGTTAGCTGACGTCTCTATATTCTTGCTCAAAGACTATGTTTCAAGACTGCGTTTGGATACATCAAGTCTTGCTCAAAAACTATGTTACAAGACTGCGTTAGCTGACGTCTCTATAGTCTTACTCAAATACTATGTTCTAAGAGACTACGTTAGTTATCATCTATAGTCTTGCTCACAAACTATGTTTCAAGACTGCGTTAGCTGACGTCTCTATATTTTTGCTCAAAGACTATGTTTCAAGACTGCGTTAGCTGATGTCTCTATAGTCTTATTCAAAGACTATGTTCAAAGACTTCGTTAGGTTACATCTAGTCTTGCTCAAATACTATGTTTCTAGATTGCATTACTTGACGTCAGGAGTCTTACTCAAAGACTACCGAAATGTTCCAAGACTTCTAGTCTTATATGTAGTATATACAGTATTGAGGATCTCGTATGAGTGGCCATATAATACTGAATTTATTGAACGAGTTGGGAAAACTGATATTATGCGAGGCTCTGCTGTTTAATAAATTCAGTAATATTTGAACACGAATGTGAGATTCTATTTATCACATCTGTAGAAACTATTGTAATATCGATTTTCAGTCATAACACTATATATAGGCAAATGTCTTGGGAACTAGGTTCAACCACGCTGACACAGTATACTAGTAGTTCCAAGTAAATGTGTAAATATTAATAAGTGTGTTTGCATATTTAATTGAATAAATCTTTTAACTTTATATTCCACAAATTAAGTCCCAAAAAAGAAGCTATAAATGAGGTCCATAAAGACTTTGATATCGCGTATGAATACAATTATACAAATCTATTGTGTTATTGCACTAGTGAAAATATGTATATTTATAGCATGGGTTTATTGCACTCCTATGTTATGTGATAAATGTTCCCTATGCGCTATTAAATAACATCAATATATCGGCCATTGCTCTATATCTTTTACACGATTCCGTGAATCTCATCTCTTAATAATAATAGTAATAGTGCATTTCTCAATTACACATGCACCCAAGTATAATGGGTTTAATGGAGAGATTGATAAACTTAATACTATTCCGAAAACATGTTCCCCGTAATTTATACAGACATGGGAAATTCCTGCTAGCATGTTTCTATGGGAACTGAAACATGTACCTATTTGAGATCTTAATCTGCTGAATATTACAATTATGTCAGATTTTAAGTAATGAATACTCTACTGACTTGTAACTGATCTCTACTAGTTGTTCATTATTCGCAGTTCTTGCTGTACTGCCAAACCTCAATGCGGCAAACCTTGAGAACGCCATATCATAAATCGTTATATTCCAGATGAAATGGTATCCGTAATTAAATAGAATTGCATATAGTGTTCACTAGTTCAAACACATATATTCAACAGATATTTAACAATAATACAAGCCAGTATTATTCATAATTTAAAGTGAGAGAATCTTATTATGATCAAATGTGTGTGTGTGTGTGTGTGTGTGTGTGTGTGTGTGTGTGTGTGTGTGTGTGTGTGTGTGTGTGTGAAGAGAAACTTATAATTATCAAAAGAGAGAGAGAGAGAGAGAGAGAGAGAGAGAGTAAATGTCTGCAGATTTATAGGCTGGACACTAAACTATTCAGCAAAAAGTCCGTATAATTATAAAGCAATTATATGCCACATCCTACCGACACGAGTACTGTGTATTTGTTAGATGATTGACGTATAAATTAAATAAATGAAATATGTTTTTTATTATTGAGCTTTTGTGCCGGCTGGTAAATTGCTCTATAGAGTGTTCTACCACATCGGGAGCCAGTATATTTATATACATACACCTATAAGCCACAACTTTAAAGTTTCACGCCATTGCGAACGTCAGCTATACGAGTGTCCTATGGCTTCGAACTAGTATATTTATAGAAATGGCATTACATGGGATTGTTTTAGATTCAGTTTCAATCTAACTATAGCCACACACGATTGTATATTTAATCACAGGGCATCCAATATTTGATTGCTAATTTATCCGATTATAAAATAATAAGTGTTGCCAGTCGATGAATGAAAATCTCAACGTCAATGCCAACAAGCAAACGTCACTACGTGCGTTAACATTGTCGTCGTTGTACACGGCCGAATGACTTACGTCTTTGATTTGTCCCGGACACTAATTGTATGATCTAAGGGTGCACGATTTAACTAATCTCGAGTTCATTTCTAATGCATTTTTTAGTTTATTTTGATATAATCGACATAACCAATGTGTGTGTATCAATCAGTTACCATGACAACGTAGAAGGATTATGCCTTGACAGGGGACGTCAATGTCAACCATCAATCGAATGGCGATGATTAATCTGGATGTTTACTTTTATCTGTCCTGGACAGCGATGTACAAGCTTCTTTGCAGCGGGGGAAAAAAATCAAGCTTACAGCGGGAATTTATGAAAAAAAATATAATTACAGAGCTGCCAAGGACCCAATGAGAAACCATATTAGTGTCACTATGGGAATGGGTTCTGTTTTTTTAAAAACTTATATACTTCAGAGGGAAATCAAATAAGAACGAGACCGTCATTGTCAAAGTCGTCTCTGAAGAAGACATGCTTTGAGGTAGGCCTACAGCTCTGGTGATAAATCGCCATAGACGATCGTTAATACCCTCGGACGAGATATTTAATCCCACTTGTACTGCCACGATAACATCATTTTGATACTGATCCCCGGTGAACAAGCTTGATATAAATAATAGCAATTATAGTATAGCTATTGATCGTTTTTTGAACATCACTGTGTATTGTCAGTGGTCAACCATAATCTCTATATGTATAGTTAAAGTTGAATGTATCGCGATTTGCTATATTTTATGGACGCCTCTTACGAAATGTAGTTTCAATATCGTCGGAAATGAAAATTAATAAGACTACCATTCACACACGACAATAACAATAACGTGACCGCTTTTATATATTTTATTCAGAAAGCAATTCAAATTATAGACTTATTATTTGACTTTATTAATGCAAGTGTTTTAATTAATTCTCCATTCGCATATAGTAGAGTACACGAGATAGTGATATATATTATGGTCAAACATCCAGGTCCAGATGTTATTGTACGTAGTCTGTGATCTACAGTATACTGGACATTTAATCCAAGGCTGACCGTCTACTCACCTTTGGCCTGATAGGTGTGAACCCCACCCCCACCCCTTTTTTTCTTTCTTGTAGAATGTAGAAGGCTTTTAAAATACTAAATATACCGGTGTGTAGTGTGTGTGTGTGTGTGTGCGCGCGCGTGTGTGACTACGTGCGTGTGTGTATATTTCAATATCTATTTCAACCAGATAATATAGACTCTACATACTCTACAGGTACTATGCAAACTGTAAACAAAAAGGCAGCTTTTATTTTTCATACACACTTTAACTGAAATCGTATTTCATCTCTAAGTATTGAATAAAAATAAATGGATAGATATATAGAGATACATGTAGATGGGAAGATAATGTGTACATTTTTATAGGTATTCAGGAATATCTACAAAAACGTACGCATTATCTTCAGTTGTTTTCATCAAACTCGCGCCAGTCAATCTGTCAAATAAAGGCAGTAATTTTTGTCATTTCAGGCTTGTTAAACATTGCTTAATGAATTGAAATTCACTGAAAATTTTATACATTTGACACATTGCCTAATTGTATACAGTGACTGTAACATATATACCTACACGATTGAACAACGGGCGGGTGGTAGCGCAGTGGTTCCAGGTTCAAATCCCGCCCTTGGAGCCCTGCATCAATGTTCGCGAAAGTTACCTTTCTGACATGATATTGATAGGATGCGCTGTTTCTAGAGTGGCAATGCAGTTATTATCCTTGGTCTTGTCAGTACCATCCGGTACTGCAACATTCAGCGGATGTTGCGGGTTTCCTCCTGCCCTAAACTGACAAGTCGTGATATAGGTGGACGAATCTTGAAAGCGACTCTAAACCTCAATAAAAATAAAATAAAAATATGCTTAAAAGAATATAACACAGTAAAGTCAGAACAGCATTTTATTCTCATAAAGTCACATGTGTCGATGCCCTTTTATTCCTATCTATACATCCGAGTAATATCAGTTACAATGTCTAATAGTTACTTTAAAGGCATACAATAACGGTCGAGCGTACATTTGATTTGTCTACACAAGCAAGCTACATTTGCCGCATGTCCCACTGGTTTTCAATATTTTCATATTTTATATATTTTTATTAATATGATTAAATCGTATGCCTTTGAAGAGCAAATATACGGAATTAAAATTACATACGTACATGTATAAAATAGTACAATGATATTTGTTTAGTAGTTACTACCCAAATTCTCGAAGGGGATTTAGTTAGTAACTACCTATAAACTACCTATTGGTGACAGTGTGTGTATGAGAAAAAGAGTACGATTATGTTTAAATATGAAAATTAATATTATTGGTATTAATTATAAGAAGCCGCATGATAAAATAAGTTTGGATCTAATTACCTATACCACAGACTTCCAGGAGTTGCCTCCCTTTGTCCACAAGTTGTTATGTTATCTCGACCAACGAGTTAGAACTATTTATAGACATCGGACCACTTACGAAGGTATGTGCTGTCCGAAACTTATATGTAGTGTTTCGTTTATAAATATTGTGTGGTATCAATGAGCAAATATGCCGTAAATAGTTCCCCGGCGGAGTTACCGCTGCAAGTATGATTTTGATCGCCAAGATTGGCAGCGTTACGAGGTGCGCTAGGCATTTCCAGGTCATCAGCTGGTCCTCTGCTCGTGCATTTGTGACATATTTTGAATGTTCCACACTCGAGCAAACCGTGTACATTTGCTACTTAAACAGCTGATGAAACATACGTGTATATTATCATAGAAAATCAATTGCTTATATCCGTTATCAGCTATAATTGCCTGCGTGCGCTAGATTATTATTATTGTCCAATATGGCCGTCCGCTCCAACTTTTGCGGCGGCCATATTGAATATCTAGGGTCGCGTGAAACATTGATCTATCTAGGCTCGTTTAGACTGCACTCTTGAAATACTATCACGGAAAGAAGGCTATCTCGTACTTCCATGTCAAACTATTTTCTATAGCAATGTGATTTAAAGACATTTACTACAATATTATTTTAAGATTTTAATCTCATGAAACCTAGCAAGCAGGAGCTATCAGGGGCCAGTTCCACAGAACAATTGTAACGTTATATGTTAACATAGATTTGCTAAGGAGTTAAGACTCTCGTAGCGCTATAATCATTCTATGGTCTGATTATCTCACTCACCTCACCCATTCAGTCATCGTTGTCAACGTTTGGGGCAAAACTACCTGCATTTATTTCTTATTTTCCCCTGGAACATGTTGAATGTTATTAATTTTTTGTTGTTGTTATTATTATTAGATTAGATTATTATTATTATTAACATTTAAAGGTCATGTACAGCCACCATGCAAAAATACCTGGTAGATAGGTTATTTAATGTTATTTAATAAAATGATTAGGCACAGACACCTTAAATTTCCTTGTTACATTGTCATTTAGTGACTTTATGAAAATGTATTTCTTGTCACGGGTAAAAAAAAAATACATAAAATATGAACATATTGAAATCCAGTGGGACATGCGGAAAATGTAGCTGGTTGCCAGGTATACTTGTGTAGACAAATATTTACTTTCAGGTAAAAATGTGTTTGACCATGAAATATGTCAACAAACCGTGATTGTATGTCTTAAAGAGGCAAGATCATACTTGCATAGGGAATAATTGTCACTATCGAGGTTTTTGCATATTCTATATTTAGAACGGAGCACTGTTGATAAAGACCTCCTTGGAATATCAAATATATCAACACGAGTCTTGAAAGTTATGAAATCTGAGGCTTAGCCGAGGATTTAATAACTTTCGTCGACGAGTTTTGATATATTGATATTCCAAGACATTGGGGTGAGAGCCTATTTATCACCAAATATCATTTTAAAGTCATTAAAGAAGAAAAATGCCACATCATAAAGATTTTGCTGTTAAGTCAAAACTTTAGACTGCTGTGCATTTGCACTGTGACATCATAGCAATGCTATCACATCACAATTGTAGAGATGACATCACAATGATTGAACAATCAAATACTTGTGTCAAGCAATATCTAAGGCATGACATCACAATGGTAGAACAATAAAATAAACAATCAAATAAACTAAGAATTGGGTCAAACGATATCTACTGCTGTAGATATCGCTTGTTATTTGAAAACAATATCTACTGTGAAAAGGGTGAATTGGGTGATAAAGTGTCTTACAATTTGGATAGATTTTTTTTCAGATTTTTTTTTATTAACTATTAATATATAGATTTAAAAAATAAAAATAAAACAAATTTAAAAAAAATATTATATATATATATATATAGATTAATTAATTAGTGGTGATTGATATGTATTGACCCAACCATTTTGACGTTGACAATGATCAATTACCGATATATTTATTATTGATTACTATGTACTATTGTCACAGTCATGAATAAAGAAGTTGATAAATATTTGCATGCTTCTCATCTAAAACTATAAGTGTATGCATACAATCACAGATTAAGTTATTGTTTTGGACTGAATTGGAGTTAAAAATGCCAAGTGCATGCACTTAGCATACATATAATCATTTTTATACCTCCAAATATCTTTTCACTGCTGTAGGATAGGTAAAATTCCATTGCAGTTTACATTTCCAGTAAAACCTGAATAATCAGTTGTTAATGTACTATAATATCTCAATTTTCTATAGTCTAATAGTCGAAGGGGGATAACTCTATTAATTGAACACAGTCAAAATAACCTTTCATGACCCGCTGGTACCAATAATGCTACATATTTTTTAAATATTACAAAATAATAAAATGTGAAATATTGAAAGCCAGTGGGGTATGCAGAAAATGTAGCTGGTTACCCAATTTATACTTGTGTAGACACATCAAATGTAATGATCATGAAATATGTTAAAAAAAACATGATTGTATGCCTTTAAGTAATACATGATCTCCGCAAACCTCCATGTACTATGGGGTGTTTTCAATGTCTCTCGTGTCATCCTATAATTATCGTGTGTGAAACCTGGAGACATGTTCAGATAGCCATTAAGTTGGCTGTTCATGAATCCCAGGGTTAGAAGTTCCCACTTGCCCAGTGGCCCGATTTGTTTCTCAAAATGTTAAAGGTGTCCTACAGGCTAGTAGAAATTTCATGTTTTGTTATTTATATATTATTATTCGGGCCAGTGCGTTTTAAAGTTAGTTCCATCCATGGAATCCCAGCTGTTTTCAACTCAATATTGTTGAACAAAAATGCTGGGCTAAATTGTCCCCACCACTCCCCCCACTCCATAAACTGATCCACCCCTGTGTGTATTAAATTATTAGTATCACTGCATGAGTGTGAAGATTGCAGTTGAGGACAGCTTCTCAAAAATCTTTGTTTTCCCAACATGCTTAGCATATGGGTGAACTATTCCCACAGTGACACAAACCATTAGTTCAATCAATAAAAAAAAAAAAACCTGATGTGCTCTTACATTTTGTTAATGAAATTTTTCATTTCTTTTCCAGGAAACTACAAATGGAAGACAGTGACAATAATGGTGTCCATGGCAACATCAAACAGGAACCCATAGACGAGGATTTTGGTGATGAGTTTCCAGGACCTGCCCCAGAGACGACGGGGAGTCTTCAAGATGAACTCCAGTTACAGTACGTCCCTCTTGCCATAGCCACCATGGCCGCTGTTTCCTGTGATATTCCTGAGTCTTCGGGCTTCCAGATTGTCCATAATTCAAACTATGATGTAGAAACTGCAGATGCTGAAGAGGACTTTGTAGAAAGGGCAGATTCTGAAGATGTTGGTGATGTGAACTCTGCAGGTACTGTGACTATCATTAAAGAGGAGATAACTGACGATGGATATGAATTGAGTTGCAATTTTCCAAGTAGAACTAAAGAGAATTCTAATGAATTTACCATCAAAATTAACCATGTTCCTGCTGATGTAAATCGGGAAAAGGATGATATCCATAGTGAATATCTTGTTGATGAACATTATAGGAATGACGATGATGTATCACAAAGTCTGGTAAATATCTCTGAAGGTGGCGAGATTGTCATCTCGCCAGGGATGCGTGTCAAGGAAGAAAATGAGGACTGTGGCTATGACATTTCCTATGCATGTTCCAGCGTGGTTTCAGGAGACCATTTTCCTGGTGATTCTCGGATGTTATTTAAGGATGAGAAAATCGACAGTGACTACGATGTTTCATCATCAGGGATGGACGGAATTTCAGAATCAGTGCATACTGAGAGTGAAATGAGATGCAAGAGTAAGGACAAATACAGTGAGAAGAATGTGTGTGATGACAGAGATGATGACTGTCATCGAAGGAGGTCATCACGAATAAAGCTCAGAAGATTAGACTACAATGAGTTCGATTCTGACAGCGGCGATGAAGATATAACTGTCACATTGGAAAATCCAATTGCAGATCAGGCCAAATCTAAATTTGAAGTCTATCTTGATCGGGATTCTGTCATAGATGGCAACATGTGTTCAGAGAGTGACCAAGACAACAATGACACAGAAACTGTTGAAGGACATGATGGCGCAGTGTATATAAATGTCAATGCTTCCCAGTCGCTTGCCGTCAACAAACAGCACCACAATGACACCATGGTCGAACAATATGCTATATACAATCCAGAGAGGAGCGAAATGGTTGGCATCAAGTCCATCAATCCCAAACAGTGTTTCATCTGCAAAAAGACATTTCAGTACGAATTCCATAAAATGTACCACATGCAGCAAATCCACCCGGAATACCTGGTAAAAGACAGACGACAAACACTAAAACCCAGGAAGCAGAAGGCAAAATTGGGGGTTAACCTCCGGGGCAGGTACAGCAAATGCTGCTTCCTCTGTAGGAACAAGACGTACACCCATCCTTACTATCTGAACATTCACATGCAGAAGATGCACACAGAGTGGCTCATCAACAGCAACATGATCCAGGATATGGCTATAGTGAGACCAGATGGCACAGAGCCATACACTCCATTTGACTTCAACAACAAGAAGGTCTGTCCCGTCTGTCAAGATTCATTCACTCATGCTTTTCAGTTAAAGTACCACATCCAGAAGGACCATGCAGAGATCCTAGTCGGTGATACGAAAATCGGGGAAAAGGATTCGAATTCTGATGCTCCTACTGACGATGCGACTGCCATGTTTCGGAAGGAAGCCGTCAAGCCTATCGTGTCTGCCAGCGGAACAGGTGGAATTAAGCTGACATACACGTTAAAAGACCTCGTCAGCATCAAGAAAGAAATGGACAAAGAGAAGCTCACCAAGGAGAGTATTGAAGCAGAGAGGCAGGCCTTTATTATGGAAGTGAAGAATAAAATGCCAAGGAAAAGGAAGCATCGCATCAAGTTTGCTGATGAAGATTTAGAATCGGTTAAACCCAGCAAGAGAAAGTCTAAGCAAGCCTGCAAAGATGGCCCCTCTCCAGAGTTGCCTCAAAGTGAACTAGGTGAAAGTCCAGTAAAAATGAGCCCAGAAAGGCCCTTGAACGAAAGGGAAGGACAAAGTGAAATTCATGCAAAAAGGAGACGCGGTAGGCCAAAAAAGAAGAATGCTGATGCGGACATTAAAAAACCTGCTGTGAAAAGAGGTCGAGGCAGACCGAGAAAGAATGTGAATTTGCCCACATCTGATTCTCCAACGAAGATAATACCCAACAAAGTGCCTGATGATTATGTTGGACCTCCTGATGATGATGTTGGACCTCCTGATGATTATGTTGAACCTCCTGAGGTTCCAGACACTGAAGGCTGTTCTGGTCCTGCTTCAGACACTTCTGTGAACCCCGCTATAATGGATGTCATTAAAGATGAACCCGGTATCGCATATAATGAAGACAATCCTATTATGGACATGGAAAGTCCTGGCAGCCAGGCTAGTATTTCCACAATGAATGTTGAAGCAACCATTCATGCTTCTACCGATTCCCACGAAGAGAGAGCTTCGGGTGCAGATACTATGCCTCAAATTGGAGAGGAAGATGATGCATTAGACAATAGTGTTGAAAGCTCTGCACTGTCTTCTTTTAGTTTGAATGTCGGTGCTGAGAAGCTGGAAGATAACAAAAGTCTGGAGATGAACCTGAAATTGGAACCTGAATCCAGCAGTGATGACTCTGTACAGAAGCGTACTTTTATTAATGAGCAGGATGAATGTAGCGTTACTGAACTGGAAAAGACACACATGGACATCAAGGAGGAGATGAAGGACATTTCACATGAATGCAAAGAGACGCCAGAGAGTAGTTCCAGACCAAAAAGATTGAGAAAGAAGAAAGAGATGACCGATATGATACCGACTCCAGGCTGGCCGACAAAATTTGAAAAGAAAATCCAGAAGAACAAATTGAAGGCTTTGACAGAAAACGTCCGGCCACCAAAGTGCAGCAACACGAATGCTGGATACAGTACAGATTTCGACCCCAAAAGCATCTACTGTGGGCAGTGTGGGAAGCTGTTCATAAACCAGTCTCTCTTCAGGCAGCATGAGTTTGCGTGCAAATCGTCCCTAATGGAACCTGTCAGTCCTAAAGGTTACTACCCCTGCAAGAAGTGTGGCAAGGTCTTCAGACATGTAGCCGCACATCAGTTACATATCTTGAGGGATCACTTGGATATTCGTCACTCTTGCCCTTTTTGTGGCAAGCTGTTCGCATACCAGAGTATCATGAAGAAACACATGGTTATCCATGCCAACGAGGCTGTTAAGAAGGCCATCTCGGCTTTGACTGAACCCAGCTCTACTCCTAAAGATGCTTCTCATGACTCAGATTCAGATCTCATGGATCGGATAGCTATGCTTCCAGAGATGGATGGTCTTAAATTTCACAATGGAGGTGTGGAAATTTTGATACCATTTGAGAATAGAAAGAAGTCGCTCGACACTACAAAAGCCTTGCCTGATGTTCTGAGCTCAAATGATCATTTGACATCGAAGTCTGATAGTGAGGATGTTTCAGTAGCTGAAATAGTGGTTGGAAATCTTGAAACTGATGACACAGATAAGCCATCGTTTTCAGTATTAAAGCAGCAGTTGATGTCTTCTGAAATTAAATCAACTGCTATCTCAACACGAGCTATATGTCCCCAACCATCGGCTTATAGCTCTGTGCACAAGAATGCTTTCGTGAGGTCATCTGGAAAGTCCTACATGTGTAAAACATGCAAGGAGAACTTCACGAGCATTCCATTACTCTACATGCACGAACTTCAGAATCATCCCAAGCATACATGCCCATACTGCTCGAAGATGTTTGCGTACGACGGACTCCTGAAAAAACACCTGGTAGTTCACATGGAAGAGGAGAAATTCACTTGCATCTGGTGCGGGAAAGCATACTTTTTCGCAACTAACTTCACCAACCACATAATCCAGCACAACGGAAACAACAGCAACCACAAGCTCAGCTGCAACAAATGCGACATGGAGTGGTTCGACAACGAAGGCCGGCTGTCCAACACCGTCAAAGATGACATCGCAGAGCACCTGCAGCAGTGCATGTCCGAGGATCTGGAAGTGGACGACATGCTGAAGACGTGCCTGACCCACGGCCACAAAAACAAGTCACAAAGGTGTCTCAAATGCCAGAAATGTTACATTTTGAATGCCGAACACTCGAGGAACGTCAAGATCAGTCACATTCTGAGGTGCAAGATGTGCAACCAGACTTTCCCAGACTTGAAGGAGCTGAAGAAGGACCTACATCGTCATCATACGGCGGCGGAAGACATCGTCCCAAGCTACCGCGCCGACCGTTCCTTCAACTGTGGGTCGTGTTCGGAGAAATTCAATTGTCTGTTCGAGTTCATGTGTCATATGAGTGCTCACAAAAGGACATTCCATGTAAAAATCGAGGCCATAGACACAGCAACGTGAAATATGATATATAGAGGAAATTTCATGTATGGGAAAGGAGATATTTTCACGAGTGACGCAGCCACGAGTGAAAAATATCGGTTTTCCCATGTCACGTGATAAAAGATACATACTATTTATTATATACTTTTATTATATACTTTTATTATATACTTTTATTATATAATTGTCAAACAAAACTTGGAATAGAAATTCTCCCAACTGGACAATGTATGCTGATGTCATGAGCTGGTAACATGATGTGTCGCAATAGATCATTGAACGTTTTGAAATAAAATGGTGACCCTAATGACGAGCTAGCTTTCAATAGTTGTAATGACAAATAGAAGTCAATTAACCAACAAACACAAACACAAACAACTGGTACAACATCGTAAATATTTATCATGGTTCACAGCAGGTTCAGTAGAACTGGAAGGTCTTCTCTTCACTGCAGTGACGATTTCACTGCTAAGTATATAATAAATACTGCAGTTGCTGTTCATACAAAAAGAACGAATACATTTTATTTTTATGTTTATTGTTTGTTGCATTAAATTGATTTTGAAATATACTAATGTGTTTACCATATGTATACAAGGGGGCGGAAATAGCACAGTGGTTGTTCCTTGGGCTACAAACCTAAAGGTTTGAATTCGAATCGATCTGACAGCCAGGTCTCTTTTCATGTTGGAGACGATCGACATGCAATGTCTATATAGTTATGTCCCTTGATTTATATCATCCTTTGCAAACCATTGCTTTTGTCTACTTAACATCCATAATTACCCTGGGGAATATATAAAAATTTGTTATGTATATCGTTCACCTCATGTGATGTCATTTGTTCTAAAATTATAGACCAATAGACCAATCTAAGCACATGATAATAAATAAGGGGCCTGGCATCAATGTTCGTGAAAGTTGCCTTTCTGACATGATATTGATAGGACACACTGTCTGTACTGTGTCAATGCAGATGTCATCCTTGGCATGTCTGTACCAGCCAGTGCTCAGTGTTTACTGCAACAAGTCGCGATATAAGTGAAAAAGCGACTAAACGCAAATAAAAATAATTTTAATATAATAAGGGAGTGAATTTTCACGCTTGCGTAGTGTGGACAATATAGACAAGTACTAGTATTTAATCTTATGCATGTACTTTTTAATTCATCTACAAGGTTACTTAACTGCGAGAGCGACTATGTGTGAAAAGGAGAATATATAGGAATGTACAGGTCACACATGGTTAAGAATGGTTCAATGTGGTCCACACTGCCCAAATGTTAAGTAGACAATGCATGTGGGTTCATTTTTTAAAAATTGTGGTTTAGAGCTGCTTTCAAGATTCTTTCACTTTTGTCACTGCTTGTCAGGAGGAAACCTGCAACATCCGTAGCACAGAATGTTGCAGTCATCCTGCGAGCAATTGGCTGGTACTGCCAGATGATATCTGCATTGCCATGGTACAGACAGCACATCCTATTAATATCCAGTCTGTATCAGTTGTGATTTATGGATCTTGCTGTGACACTGGCTGTTGTGCGTCTTTCAATATTACTGAAATATTGTGAACAATTTATGTAAATGCAAACTCCCTGCACAACTTGGGCACTTTAATAGGTAAAGGATTAATTCTGTTCAGGACTCACTTCATGTGGTACCACTGGCACACTTCTAGAGGGAAACTTGCGCAAACGGCCAACCAATGAAATCATTTTCCTGATGAAATATATTTATAGCTCCTAAACTGTTTGCACACTTTTCTAAATGTGTGCCATGGGTACCACATGAAGCGAGTCCTGAATGGAATTAAATACTGCTGAGGTGCGAGGACGTTGTTCCATATGCAAAAGGGCAAGCTGCAACTTCAACTGGCTCACCATGTTCTCAACAAGAAAGACTGAAAACACATGGGTATTTGTTTATATGGAAGCACACAAATGGCATTCTGCATGCCACATACACATTGCGCATAGCTTTAGGGTTTTGTACAGGAGAGCCTTGATTTCAATGTAAAAAGCATAAATAACACCCAAGTTCTTTATTACGAAATATTGGTATAAACACAACTGACATGGAAGTCTATATACACATATTACAATTGTTCAGGAATGATAATTTATGATACATCCTTTCAACAGTTGGGAATGTATTAATATGAATGGACAAATTTAGACTTGAAAAATGAACAACCAGAAGCTTTAAAATTCTATTGTCAGTATTGAGCTTATACATTCATACAATATTTAGCATCTGGTGGAATGTAGGAATTAAGATGGAATGTAGGAATTAAGAAAAAATGCCAAATATATCTCCTCTAATAAAAATTGCATTTACAAATTACAAGTCTTAAAGAAAACATGAATATATCATGTGATAATTATCATGATTAATGATGCTACATTAAATTGAGCGACATGATGAATGCAATATTTACATAATGAGCGAACTGGAATTTACTGACAATCATCAGTGGACATTACTAATATTGTTGCTGTCAATTATATACATGTACAGGGTTGAGTGATGCTAACATCGTGCTAGATCAACATGTACAAATGAATATGCATTTTTAAAATGTTTCAAATCCGATTCTATGAAAGTACTGGATAAACATGATATAATATCAAATAATGGCAATGTCTGCTAAATGGAATATTACATTTTCTTTATGGTTTCGTCTGCTTCCATTATGATAAATAACTGAGAAGAGGTATGCTAGTATCATGTACATTATTTAGATGACAGCATTTTGAAATAATGTCGCATTTGGGCTAATAAAATATGGAATTGTTTAATCAGTGAAATACGATACCTGGTATTTGGATGTTGGTTGGTATTTAATAAATATAATAGAGAAAACAAAATATCCAACTTGGCAAACATTGATACATGGTTATATAAATTTAATTAGTGGTAATGTTAAAGAAAATAAATATACATGAAAACTACGTTTCTCTACATTCTGTACTAAATATATAAAATAACTGTAAAATAACTTGCCGAGATGAACGATATACAATGTATTTACGTAAATATCTCATCAATAATCCGAATACACTGGCAAGGATCAGATTATAGTTTCATATAACTATCATAATATTTAACACAAAACACCAATGGCTATGCAAAATGATGCATTATTGCTATATCAAAGAATTACAGCAGTGTATCCAATACAAATGTAAGATATCAGACAGGCTCGGATAAAATGGTACAGACCCATTTGAGCAGGGGTAGGTCAGAGAGGGGTGTAATTAGAGCTGAAACGAATATTCGAATGAATATTAAATAATGAATATTCGAATAGTAAAACAGCAATCGAATATTCAAACACATTTGCAGAAGAGCTGTAGGTCGATTGCACATGTTTTCCACAATACCTTTGAGACCTTATTTCAATGTTACTGCTAAACACAATAATGGACCTTTACTGACCATACATTCGAGATGCGTGACAATGCTTTAAGTTTATTGATAAGGTGACAATATGACGAGAAATGTCACATTGTAGCACATTATTTTAGTATAGCATTTCAAACAAATAATCAAATATGAATAGAATACTTACTAACGAATATTCAAATATCATTTTTGTTATTCGCTTCAGCTCTATATACAAGTTCACACCCTCCTCCCTAAGATTTATCTTCAAAATTAAAACATTTTATGCATTATTCTCAAAGTATAATTCCAAATGTGTAATTCCATCTCTTGACATTATTAGTATTGATCTTAACCTTTATCCTGCTAACAAGAGATGCCATATTTGTGATATATCCTGCTAGACGAAGGTACATGAAATGCATATTATTATTAATGGTAGAAAACACTGGTTATGACGTTAGTAATTTCATCATATTAACATCAGCAAAATCAATTTCCCTCTACCATTTCATCTTTGAACTAGCCACACCCTTGAGTTTAAGATTTCAAGATAATGTTGCTCATACAACAGCTCGTCAGTTCACAGCAAGAGGAAACCTGCAACACCCATAGTATGTAGTGTTGCAGTAAACCTGTGAGAACCGGCTGGTACAGACAAACTAAGGGTGATAACTGCTCTGCAACATTAGTCATCCATCAGAGGTGGGTGGATTCAAGAGGGAGCAGGCCAAGCCATACTTAACAGCCATTAATAATGTTATCAGTATCAATAATTGTACTAAATTGTAATTATTCAAGTTTTAGTGCGGTATCCAAGGCAATGGTTAGCAAATTATGAAAATTGATCCCGTTATACTTTTCAATGAATGGCGGTGGTATGTATGGAAATAGTCATAAATAATTTCACAATGATTGTTGTTCATTATACCCATCATCGCTTAGGAAAACCGTCACGAAAAAGGTTGTATAATTAACATCTGACCAATCAAATTCAGAGTGATTTCTACCAATTAAAATGAAGTGCTTGTTTGGCTTCCACCAATCAAATTGGGATATCTGGTGAATTCTGGATACACCTCTGAATTTTGCATACCAATATTTGATAACTAGTGTGTAGTATTCATAATTCAACAATGCATAAATTTATACAATAAAAAAAATATTCAATTGTAGAATGCCACACACAAGATCAATGGACAGAGGTAGCAATACACAGGGTTCAATGCAAGCACCTTGGTTGAAAGTGATCGATCGAGGACTAACATAGATACAAGACTTGTTCACTTCTCATCACAGGTGAACTCTGTGCAGAAAACACGTAGCAAGAAGCATTATGATGGTCATAAGGCTGATGCTGAGAGTTGATGATTGGTTGATTTTTCCTGAACGGTCTGGTGTGGGAATGTCCGACGCTGAAACAAAAATATTTAACTTATCAGTTTATTATCCATCTATTATACCACAGTCATATAAACACCTACATAGTCATCTGAAAATTCCACATTTAACCCTCTCCCTGGGTTAGGCACAGGCACTGCTTTTTAGGGCATCTCTGGTTGCCTTCAGCATGGAGAGAGTTAAAGGTGAAATATTATTTGACTAGTAATTAGACAATAGAAAAATAACCAGGTTTTCATAATGTGCAAATTTATATTGCACCAAATCTATGCTCAAAATCTTGCAAGTTGCATGCTTACATTATTACCCCGGTCAATGTGCACTCATTTCACCTTCTAAGCTCCCTGGGGAGTATACAATGTATTGTGTGTAGTGGACTTACCGATTAGCTCTATACTGGCCTCCTGGTCACCCTGTGTATTCCTGGCAGAGCACCGGTATATACCATAGTCCGACGGCTGCACATACAGTATCGTCAGAATACTGGTGATACGGTTGTAGGCACCTTTGAGGTTTGTTATTATGTGCCTAAAAAGTATCAAAACAAATTGTATTTTATTTACAAATTTGTAAAAAAAATAATAAAAAATAACGTTAAAAGTGTCATTTAAATAATAAAATGCACTGTCAGGTACCTTAGAAATTATCAAATATAGACACCTAATGGTCATGACTTTTATATGCAGTCCAACATGAATATGATCTTTATAATTGGTTAGTTGATTTGGGGTTTACAGCAACTTTAAAGATTTTTTTCACTCGCATCTTGGCTTGCACGCATATGTACTGCTTGTACTAGTGTGGATGTCCACCAGTTTTTATGGTGCTAGCTTACTTGGATTATCACATGCCGCAGACAGAACATGGATACCCTACTCAGACACAGTATACTGATTCCTAGCCGACCAGTCCTTGCTTTACCCCTTTAATGTTGAACACCATGCAGGGGAACAACAAGTACCACCTTTTAACGTCTTTTGGTATGACGCGACCGGGGATCGAACCCGCGACCTTCCGCACTCCGGGCTACGCAGTAACCATTACGCCACGGAGCCGGCTGCCTCTCTTAATAGTTCGTTCCTAAATGTTCAGAAAGTTCATAACGGTAGACATATTTGTATTCGGGAGAATTTTGCTTAGAAAAGCAATGAGATATGCGTCGACTAAATTATCTTACATGAACTGGGCGACGCTTCCCAGTAGGCAATTCTATTTATATGGGGCTAATTTGTCATAAATATAATAGCTTCCATTGTCCACTAAGTTATATTTAATCCCTATTACCAGCCATTTCCAGTCATATTAGCGTTTTAAACAGTTATAGCAGTTTTCAGAAATTGGGAATTTATTTGCAAAATGTTTTGGAATTGATATTTGGAAATGTTACTTCCATTAAACAACGCAGTGGATTTTTTTTTACATGAACAGTATACATGTACGAGAGTAAATCAGTACGAAAGGTCAAAGATGAAGCTATTCCTCCAAGTATTTAAACGAAGTTAGGTCGGATCGAGATACTGATCATCGTATAAATTTAACTTGAAATTATCAAGAATCTAATTTATATTCGCACCAAATCATATCGCTATTTGATGATCTATTGGTTAACTTTGGATACTTCACCGCAAAATATTACTATTATAGTAGTAGAATTCTTGAAACTTAAAAGAAAAATAATTATATATTTTTTAAAAGTTAAGGTTTTATCAAATAAGATATAAGCAAGGCACTACGAAGAAACAAACATTTTAAAGTTTTTCTATGGTTGCTGTTAAAGCAAAGCACCGCTACAGATCGCTGACGCTATACTGATGGGCCATTCCTGGTCTATCGCCCATCCACCGTTTATGGAGAGTTGTCCAGGCGTAAGTAAGAGCTGCTTGGTTTGTGTTTTAATTTGAACAGCGTCTCCTCTCCATGTGAACAGGTCGTCCTCACCACCTTGAAACACTCTCAGGGGAGCGTCTGAGCGCTCTTAAAATTAATGTCGCTGCGTGGAGAAGCGAGAGAGCTGCCTCTCTCCCCACTCCTGGTCCCGTGATTGATGTTAGTCTCAAACCCTGGACAAATCACCCCCGGGTACGAATCGATTGGAGCTGTGGTCCCACCCCTGCGGCCGTCCCTTTGCCTGGCACACACTGCTTCTATTAGTTTCCTAAAGGAATGATTATCGCGAATTTGATATTTCTCCGTCGTTTTTGTTGACTCATTGGGAAAGAACGGATATTGAAGGCGAGGAACCGATCTTTGGAATTGGCTACATTTAACCTGAAAATAGTCCCCCCTCTCCTTTAGCCCGGTTCGCTTGCTAGTTAGAGGGCTCCATTATCCGGACGATGAAATTCCCCATTTCATTTCAAAGTAGCCGTGAAGTGTATTTTTCTATCGTAATGAAATATACTCTCTCTGAGATAATCTTGTATGCCTTGGGCTTCAATTGCCAATGTTGAAAGTTCTCCGAGAGCACGTGCTAGTATGTGACGTCACACCGCGTGCAAAAGGCTGGCCAATAATTGCTGGCAATACTATTGGTGTCCGACTCTATCAGAAAGTGATTTCAGGACACAATAAAATCGCATTCGGTGCCTACTTCCGCCCAGGAAATTCGCACCCAACAGTGTTTTCATCGGAGATAGATTTTTGGAATTGCCCTTTAAGAAATCAAGTTCCTTTCGCCTGAATAATGTATATTACATAATGACCATTCCTGATCGTATAGAGAACAGGCGCCGCGGGAGGAAATTTGGGTAAAAGCGATTAATGACAATAAGGGCAAACTCATTACAGAAGTCCGAAATGAACTCGGAGAATCTGGAGCTGTTGAATAACCTTCGGGAAGAAACGGAAGCTGTCACACCAAAGATTGATCCCGACACGCGACGAGAGATGGAATCCTGGTTTTATTTACCCAACCTGGCATAGTTCGATTCCAAGACAGCTGCCCGTCAATATACCATCTACCAACATTACAAGAATTACGATATTTGTAAACGCTACAATGAAGCAAATAACCTGTTCCTATTAGGTCGATGGAGACATTTTTCTAATTACCCTCGGACCCAGGAATTTGCGTATGTGCGGTCCAGCCGTCATAGGCTCCTCACGGTGTTTGCATTGTATACTAGTGTTCTCCAACCTCCAATTATTCCTGGTGAACTCACATCGATGTGGTAAATCTTGCTTTTGGTATTTGTGTTTTGGTCCGCGATAATAACGCGACCATAAGGTGAGCATCAAGTGAGCCCCCGATATCTCTTGAACAGGATTGGGTCTCTGCAACTAAGCTTCTTTAATTGGTTTCCGTTTTGGCCAGAAACGTTTGCCAAATGAGGTGCATGGATGAAACTAGAGAATTTGATGAGAATTCCTGGCTGAAATCATGTTAACAAGGAATAGAAGATTTGAAGAGGAGAAAGGGTCCTCACTTGGATGTACCCCAGACATACGAAAGGTGGTTATCATTTTTTGGGGGTCTCTGTTACATCAAAAGAATATTTCTGAGACCCAATTTACTATTTGAACTGAGCGAGAGCTATAGCTTCCCCTCGTTAAGTTATGGTGTTGGTGTTGTTTCACATGTCTGTCAGCAATCTGTGCCAACGGGACGTTTTCTTTGAACGCTCTCTACTCGAGTTTAATGAGGTGTCGCTCTTCCCCGGTCGTGCTGCAGTGTCAATGCGAAGCTCCGGACACTGTCAGGGTTGGCTCAGACTCTAACAAAGACTTCAATGCAGGAAAATGATGCGTTTTATGTGAATCCAGGTTCCAAGAAGTTTACAAGGAAAATATCCTTTTATTGATGATGTCTCTGGCAGCAATGACACATTGAAAGTTAATGAAATTGATGCCAGCCTGAATGACAGATATCACAAATCAAACATCAGGGGTTTTTTTGCACCAGAAGAATTTGATAATTAACTGATCCTGTTGGCGTTGGGTATCGGCAACTAGATTAGATCTGGCTCCAGACCCTGGCTATTTGACATTGGAAAAAGATACAGTAATGATTAAACAGATTTACATTGATTTCATTAACAGAAGTATGTTAGCAAGTAATAATTGAAATCAATGGATATTCGTGGTATCTGAATATTGTATCGATAAAATTCTGCTCTGTTCTTTTGAGGGAAAATTAACCTGACGTTGGAATAGAAGGTAGCCTAAATTAGAATAAATTTGAAATTGAAGGTAATCTTTAGAAATCTTTCGGGGTTTGGAGCAACAATCCTACGACATCCTAATTTATAAATGTCCTTAGATTCGTATTTCCCAATGGCATTTACCCCTGAGTCGGAGAACCAGGTAATGCTGCTATAACAGACAGATTGCTTCTCGACAATTTGTAGGACAAAAATATCCGTACAAAGTATGCATTGAAAAGAATTACACTATCACTCATGAATCCGTTATCTTTATTCTTGCTACTGATACAGTGTTGTTTTTTAATTGGGGTTTAGAGCCGGTTTCAAGATTGTTGCACACATCTCACGGCTTGTCAGTTTAAGGCATGAGGATACCCGCAACATCCGTAGCGCTACATGCGAGCACCTGCTGGTGCTGACAGACCAAGGTACTGATACAGTAAATGTATACATCTTCCTAAAAATTAATAACAGGGTGATATCTAAATTAATGTAATTGTTCAATCCTTCAGATTCCACTACCGGATATATGACAATAAATAGACATTTAACAACCGTATCACAGCTATTTGATCGCGCATTGACGCCAAATTCCATTCATAGCTTTTCCCATAAAGAATCCAAGAATTGGGCTGATCAGTTCCCATTTTGGCTCATTAGTGATACTCGTTTTGTTGGCAATGATGCACAAAGCCGTGCACAAATACATCAATAACTGGCGAGAATAGCCCGGAGGGATGTTCCGTCGTCAGCTCAACATATCGACCACTCTCACTACTACTACACGAGCAACGACCTGACAGACGACACCAGACGAGAGCGAGCAGACGACTGCAGACGAGAACTAGGATAGACTGTAGACACGAGCGAAGAGCAGACGAGAGCGAAATGCAGACGAGAGCGAGCAGACTACTGCCCACGAAAGCGAGAAGAGAATGTAGACAAGAGCGAGGAACAGACAACAGCGAAAACTTCATCCGAGAGCATTCGGGAACGACAATACCGCAGACGACAGAGAGCAGACGACGAGAGCGCGCAGACGACATCGGCATTGAAGCCGACAACGAATACATGCTAGTATATCAGATGGCCGTCTCCACATCTTATCGGCTCTTGTTGTATGCTTAGCTGTCTTTGGACACGGCGTCTTTATTGACATAAATCTGCAGCCATCTTCAGGACCACTCATTTCTGAAAATAGGAAGTAACTAATACCTTAAAGCAACACTAATGCCGTGAACAGGAATAAAATAATAGATCTATATCTAGATGCGCTTGATTTAAACATCGTAGACATGTTTATCTTATTTAACAATTGAATTTTGGGTAGAAACATGCTCCAAAACAAGCTCTACTATACACCATTGTTATAATTTTATCTCAAGAAATCAAGACCTTTTTGGTCAATTTCCTTTTCATAAGTAAAAATATAATTATTAGTGTTTAAAATAATCCTAATTTAAATAGAGGATCTCATATGAGTGGTCATATAATACTGAATTTATTAAAAGAGTTGGCAAAACTGATATTATATTATACTGATAATAAATTCAGTAATACATGAACACGAATGTGAGATTCTGTTTATCACATAGCTATAGAAACTATTGTAATATCGATTTTCAGTCACAAACACTATAATAGGTAAATGTCTTGGGAACTGGGTTAATCCACGCGGACAAAATATAGTTCCAAGTAAATGTGTAAATATTAATAAATGTGTTTGCATATTTAATTGAAGAAATCTATTAACTTTATATTCGGCAAAAAAAGGCCCAAGAAGAAGCTCTAAAATAGGTTTAAAAAGATTTTGATATCTATTGTGTTCTTGCACTAGTGAATAAAAATATATATTTATAGCCTGGGTGTATTTCACTCCCAAATTCCTATGTTTTGTGATAATCACGGTTACATGTAGTTGACCTACATGTAAATACATTTAAATGTCTAGCATTTATTTGTTGTTTATTTTTTTACTTACACATATATTTACAGGTATCTTGATATTTTATCCGATTTCAAGTTTCGCCTCTTGTATATTTGGACATTCTTTGCATAAAATAACTGAGCCAACTAACTACTTTTCAAATTGCTGATTTTAATGAGACAGATATGAATATTGCTGAACTGAATCTTACCGAGTTTTTAATGATCATATTCCAATGCAGTGGATATACTCTCCCCAAAAAGATAGAAAGTCGGCCACTGTCTATAAAGGATTACAATTTTACAGTCTGAGATTTCCCCAAATGGCATTGCATAATTCCAAAGGTATAGTAATCAGTGCTAAACTAACAACAGGTTAGAAAATGTTGTTCTGTTCTGTTAATTCGTGCTCACCGCCATACTCGTGTCTTTACGCACGTAGACGATAGTGAAGGGCTCGTGGAGAGTGAATGCTAACTTCTGACGACTAAGGGCTTCATGTCCCCATCCCCTCATATAGGCGTTCATTACGAATCCATTAACGTTCGTACGCATTGCTGTATGGAACATGATGTCTTCATCTTTGTCGAAGAAGTCTATTCCAAACCTGAAGCACAGTGGTGTCAATAGTGTGAATGAGATGGTAATCAGGGAATCGTTTCTTGAGGCTCTCAAATCCATCCTGAAGAATTCTTTACTCGCTAATATTTCTTAATATCCATGACAACATTCTTACCTTTTAAGAACATTCTTAAATATCCATAAGAATTTTTATATTTCGTCTTAACGTTAGGACTCCTCCACAGCAGTCTTAAAGTAATCTTAATCAATCCAAGATGGAAGCACACTAGAAAGGAACAACATCAATGTTATTCCGACAGCGAAGTTCTAAGAAGGTAGGCACTGAATAGTGATGGTATAGACTTTGCTGTCGTCATTTTAGGCATGATTTGGAATCCCGTGACATGTATAAGAGATCGCTATGAGAGTGCTTACGTAGTCGATATGAGAGCTTCGTGAAACGATACCCGTGAGCATATTCGTGGATCTGATAGTCTGATATATAAATCACTGGTTCCTATTGCTCAGAAGACTTGTAGTTACAATTGATTGTAAGTTCAGATTTAGCGAACCGCTATAAGTGTAAGTCTGGTTGCACTAGCCATTTTTTACAACTAAAATAGGTTTAGCTAACTAGATTCTCAAGTATTGTAACGATTAAAGTGTTTAATGCAATGGACTTGCCATTTGTAGTTGGTCCCTTAAATTGGAGTTAAAATCAGTTGTAGCTTTCAACTGTTACCAGGGGCAGGAACACAATTTAACTTTAGACAGAGTCCCGTCCGACAGAACAACCGTAGCGCTACGATACATTCACATAAGGTGGATTCACACGGGTCGATCGGTTGTAAAGATGCGTCGGGGCGGGTGGTAGCGCAGTGTTAGAACGTTGGAATTCGGAGCCAAAGGTTACAGGTTCAAATCCCGCCCCGGGGTCCCGGCATCAATGTTCGCGAAAGTTACCTGTCTGACGCGATATTGATAGGATGCGATGTCTGTAGAGTGGCAATGCA
>JAUTBT010010161.1:0-24463 GCA_032361225.1 Lepetodrilus schrolli
ACTGCGTGGAACCTACTTCATTTGGAATACAATACCATGCATATTACTTAACATACAAAGATACCAGGGCACAGACAATGGAACGGATGCAAAACCTACTTTTTCTACGGACTACTTGGCCACCGTTGACAATGAGAAACTGTGCTATGCCCCCTAATATCTATTTTTCTTGATTTATATTTTACTGGTAAAGTGAACGTTGCAACAATATATGTTGCTGGTATTTGACTGGCTGCTTCAATAGTTATGCTTAAATATGTGAGCACTTTCCGCGATTGCCATGTTCATTTTTGTAATATATATTGTACGTCATATGCCGAAGTTCTCGGCCTGAGTGAGCAAAGGTTCTGTTCTGTTCTGTCGTCTATGGGAGTTTATTTGGTGATTAATAACCTATACCGACCTTGTGCAGTAACGTTTATCGAAAACGAGGCCTCCATATAAGGGGTGCTAGCGCTGTAACAGTAATAGAGTCCGGCGTCAGACGCACGCAGGTCGCGCAGAGCCACCTGGAGCATGGAATTGACACTCAATGGATCACGGATTAGACCCGAGACTGTCATCCGGCCTTCCAGCCAAACTCCGACAGGTCTGATGTATTGCTCCTTCCCAGTTGCTTTTAGTTCAGCAATGCCGGTGTTCCCATCGGTAGGGTTAGGGTTGTCCCTGGTTAGTTTGCCAATCCGCAAGATAAAGAGAGTCTTCGTATCGGGGGTACTTCTGCACGTTAAAGTCAATGTCTCTGTTGGCTTGTTTCCTCCAATTACAATGACGTTGTTGCTGGGTACAACGGTCAACACTGCGCCTAGAGCTGAAACCAAAATACAGTTTAAAGCATTAAACACTACATAGCTTGGTTTTCCGTCGTTGAAAGACGACACTAGTAGACCTAGACCTAGACCTAACAGCAGCTTCTGAGCGGCTATATGTTATGGGAAGGACTTTGTGGGTTAACGGGAAATAATTACATGTACGTGGATCTAACCATTTGAGAATCATGGCATTTCATCCATTGCGTCCCAACTCGAACTATCTAGGATGTGGTCCGCCTTGATGACGTCTTTCCACTGTAGCTCAACCGAACATCCAACGACTTCCCTACTGGACCTTCATATACACCCTTGACCACGTTAGCTTCAACAATGGCCTTGCTGGTGTTGTTCATGTCAGGATCGTTCCATTTATTTCCAAAACCAATTCCCAGGTTATAGAGTTCAAACCAGTTACAAAATTTTACAAGGAGCCATTTGGCTCTTGCAGATCAAGAAACACTTAAATACGTGAAATACTGTTAGGTCGCCATGGCTCCCAAATTAGTCGCTAAATTGAGTACTGCCGGGTGACGCTCTACATTGTAACGTTAATGAACCGGTCCTGTTTATTGAGATCGCAACAACAATCTCACTGCTTGGGTTAACAGTTAACATTGCGCCTGGAACTAGAAGAGGAAGTATAAATAATCATCTATATTCCCTAAAGTGGGGTGATGGGTGAGGGATAGACAATAAATATAAAACACAAAATTCTATACCTTCACAAAACCACGTAATGTACAGTGTACAACGAACCCACAACAATGTTGTAGTGAAATTTGGACTGAAGTTGTCCATGACTGTTGATAGATGGTTTGTTTCAGCGTATTCTAAAGGTAGGCTGGTCTAGATACCTACAGTATCCTGCAGTAGGCTTACTCCGTCGTGCACCTATTAAATCTGCCATTGTCGGATATCATCTCATATCGCAGGATCAAGTGATATCGACCACCTATATCTCATCAAGTGATAACGACCACCTACATCTCATCAAATGATATCGACCACCTATATCTCATCAAGTGATATCGACCACCTATATCTCATCAAGTGATATCGACCACCTATATCTCATCAAGTGATATATACCACCTATATCTCATCAAGTGATATCTACCACCTATATCTCATCAAGTGATATCGACCACCTATATCTCATCAAGTAATATCGACCACCTATATCTCATCAATTGATATCGACCACCTATATCTCATCGATATCGACCACCTATATCTCATCAAGTGATATCGACCACCTATATCTCATCAAGTGATATCTCATCAAGTGATATCGACCACCTATATCTCATCAAGTGATAACGACCACCTACATCTCATCAAGTGATAACGACCACCTATATCTCATCAAGTGATATCTACCACCTATATCTCATCAAGTGATATCGACCACCTATATCTCATCAATTGATATCACATATATCTCATCGATATCGACCACCTATATCTCATCAAGTGATATCGACCACCTATATCTCATCAAGTGATATCGACCAGCTATATCTCATCAAGTGATATCGACCACCTATATCTCATCAAGTGATATCGACCACTTATATCTCATCAAGTGTTAACGACCACCTTTATCTCATCAAGTGATATCGACCACTTATATCTCATCAAGTGTTATCGACCACCTATATCTCATCAAGTTATATCGACCACCTATATCTCATCAAGTGATATCGACCACTTATATCTCATCTACTTTCTCTTCCACAGCATGCTACACAACTATATTTAGACAAACTATCTACGGCTGCAACATCACTTTCCCGGAATAAAACAACAAAAACAACAAAAACACAAACACACGCAGACACATTTTCATTTTGAACACTTTTCTTGCTTATATCGTTTTTATTTTGAATAATCAAAATGTTAAGCTTTATTTCATGTGAAGGTAATTTAAATACCAATACATGTATGTTTGAATGTTTGTCAACACGATTTATTTGTGGAAATATCAAATGAACTGTTTCATCTACAAAACGTGACTAGATCTAGATCTATTTCTCTCTTCTTTTCACGTCAGGCTGTTCCATCAGCTGTCCACCATAACTTCCAATACATAATGGCCGATCCGATCAAAACAGCACGTCGTTGAATAATGCAGTACGGAGTAATTACCGCAAAGACGTTCATCAAAATTCATTTAATTGGTTGCAGAATTAATGCCTAAATGTCTGTGCAATTAATTAAATACATTTTGCAACCGATATTCGACAAAATTTAGTAATTAAAGGGATCTCTACCTTTGGCTTTGCCAAAACGTCGGTGGAAATATTTCGGCTTCAAAGTATCTTTATGTTTTTCCGATCAAACACATTATTGAGGTATTGTATCGCGTATCGTATCGTGACCTGTGAATCGTGATACGTATCGTATCGTAAGAAAATGGATCGTTATAGGCCTAATTATAATTAATGTAATAATGAGACACAACTCGACATAATAACGTAAAGGGGAAACACCTAAATTTGCCTTGCTTCTTTTTCACTTTTTGTTAGTGTCTCGATAAAAATGTAAAATATTGAAAACCGGTGGGACATGCGGAAAATGTAGCTTGTTGCCCAATCATTTGGAGTAACTGCTAGAGCGCTGATATTTATTCCGTTATACTTGTGCAAGTGCTAAAAACAAGCCATGATGTGAGTGAAAAAATCTTGAAAGTGGCTTTTAACGCCAAATCAACCAACTAAAAATGGCGGAGCTACAGAAACACCGTGGAAGGTAAGCACTATGACGTTGTCTTCGTAGCCAGGGCACTGATGCCAAGCCCCTGGGGCGGGATTTGAACCTGGAACCTTTGGCTCTGGTCCAACTGTTCTACCACTGCGCTACCACCCGCCCCGGCACTATAATAGGTAAAGGGCTAAACTATCCATATTTCTAGTGCAACACGTGGGTGACGTAATCAGACAACAAGAAAAATGGCGCCGCATTTGATCGAATGCGTGTTTGAATTTTGTTTTGAACCAATAGTAATAGCATGAATTGTGATCAGTGAGTCGTTGAACCACTGTTATGTAATTGTAATTAATGTTATTCCTGCAAATATTGTAGTCTAATTACATGTCTAAGTAAATTGACAGCAAAGTTTCTTGTGGCAGAAACCAGCTACATTTATTATGCACGTAGTCCTGTCCTTAATGGACTACCTACCTGTTGTAGCATACAGGTTGAAGGTTTTCACAACCAACAATATAGGTATCGTCCACACGGTCATAATAATAGTATTTGTAAGGGAAATGCCACTCAGCACGCCATCGAGTTACTCCCCCTTTTTTCTCGAGCACAGCAAGTGACGTCACATGGGTAGGTGTACGTGATTCCAGCGCATTTACCGGTTACTTTCAAAGACAGTAAACTTCTACACTGTCAAATTCTATATTAATTTAGTCAATGTCGACTTTGTCAAGCCAAAAAAAATGAAAAGTGTAGACGAGCCTTAGCGGATGCAAAACTACCGATTTCTTGGATTATATCCCAGATAGCAAAAACAGGCGACAATGACGTTGGAATGAGACATCTTGTCGACGTCGTTTCTATGTAATTACCACCTGTTTGCTATCGGAATACCGACGTAATAACAACGTATGCTTGTATCCCATTCGGTACTTATAATATATTTAGATATTGGTCTTTCTGGCATGTCTGGAATATAGCCTACTGTGAAGACTAGAAACTCAAGAGCAAAAATAAGTAGGGGGTACCCTATTAATTTCTTGAAGTAATTGTCGCCAGAACACAAGCTATCACTTTCCAAAGAAGCTTGCACGAGTAGGGCTATTTTATGTGTGTTTTTTTTTTTAATCGTTTCATCAGCAGAAAATTATTAGAATATTGCGGATGATTTGCGTTGTACTTAGACAGATTGACAGTCATCGTTACTGTGAGAATGTTTACCTGTTCACGGGGTCTTGAAATGTGTACACTTAACATACCTGGGTGCAGTTGTGTGAAGCTGTCATATAAGCTTGCATAGACAATAGCCGTTCTCGTAGCGCTTACTCGAAGAATCCTAGAACTATCAGATTCAGATTCAGATTCATTTTATTTCTCTAAACCACCTATACGGTGGTACGTGAGATTAAATATTAGAAAATACATAAATAAATAACATACATGAACAAGACAGGGGGAGAAAATATAACTGGTATTGTATGAGTTAATAGCCATACTATTTGAATAGTAAGAAGACGTGATTTAAGTATTTGAATAAATTCTTTAGATCGGATGTTTTGTGCAAATTCATAATGCGCTTTGTTGAAACGGGCTTTGACGAACGTATATAATTACGTAAGTAATGGGTTCTAAGGTGGGCGAAGGATTCACATTGAAATAGATAATGATGTTCGTCCGCTACGGCGGGTGACGTACAGTGTCTACGTGTTCGGTTTTCTATAGTGGTAGAACTATGGAGAAGAAAACCGTTAGTAATTCAGTTATAGTCCTAAATTGTAATGCATTCATTCCATTATAGTGAAAATTGTTTCGAAATTCCAAGGTCGATCTAACCTGAATGTTCAGACATATTGTACCATAATAAAATATAGACCTATAAAAGTGTCATAGATATGAGAGAAGGCGATCTATAAAATTTCCCTCCTACACGAATAACTTGGGTAACTTATAATTAAAAATGTAATAATAATAATAAAATAATAATAATAATGACAACAACGATAACAGTGATGATGATGATGATGATATGATAATAATGATGATGAATAATGATGGTAATGATGATGGTGACGACGACGACGACGATGATGATGATAACGATGACAATGATGAATTCGTCGAAGTAGCAACGGTTTGATTTAAACTTATTCATGATGACGGAAATTCAAAATGCATTATGTATAAATGTAATGTATTTAATTCCACTAATATACGGAACTGTCCATCCTTTACCATCTTTATCTGCTTATTACGATAGATGGCACCACCTGCTAGGCCATTGAAGGGACATCACGTTTATCCGTACTAAAACCACATTCCCCATTTCATGTCCCTCGTACTCGCTGGGTTTTCGTCCCATTTCAATACGGCCTCGTATGAGCTAAGCTCTTCAACACGAACCGCTACAATGCCAACGGTAAGGATTTTTACATACAATTTAGTAGGTTTCTAAACTGAATTTGATAAATACAAGTCAAAGTTGTATAATAATATATTATATGGTTATATTATATTAATGAATGTGTAATTTAACCAATCATGAGCAAAACGATGCATATTATGTATTTTGGGCTATGGCCTTATTACTGAATAAGAATCTGTCTATTATATTATTATTACTTATATTACTATTTGTGCAAATAATGCCCGATTTGTGATCATATTAAATTCCCAGTAACGATTAAAATATAAAACTAAACTAAACTAATATATTAGTTATTCTTGTATTATGGCTTATCTACTTAAAATACGTTTAAAAGATTATGTTTAGACTGTATTGGAGCTGGTTTGATCAAATGATCGCTTGTCAATTAAGATTATTGAAAAGATAAACATATACTATTATGAACAACCCAAATAATTCAATTCAAATTCCCGATGTCATGATACTAATTTAAGCAAGAACATGAAAATGGGATTATATAATATATTATATTAATATTTGCATATAGAAAGTGCAGCATACACACTTTATATTTTGAAATATTAATACATAATTCATGTGTTGCATTTATGTATAGATAAACGATCAACAGTATCATACATGCAGGTTATAAAAAAACTGCGACAATGAATTTTTACCATCCTATAAACTAATTCCTAAAGGATATGAATTTTCTTTATGTGGACGTATTTCACATTGCTGGAATTAATTTCATAACCGTACATAACATTGTGAAGATTTTCTGACAGGTGCGTGATCGGTTAAATTTTAAAATACAAATTATACAGGAACAACTTGTCGTATTGTATCGCCCAATGTTGCTGCGAATACCTGCGCTGATCATAGCCTGTACGGGGTTAAAGAGAAGTATGTGTAGAACTGAGAACTACTACTACTACTACTACTACTACTACTACTATTACTACTACTAATAATAATAATAATAATGTGACCATTTTTATTGCGTCAAATTCACGCTCTAAAGCACGCTCATAGCGCTACATTATTACCAAGGTCAATGGATCAATCTGCTTTCGTTTTCTTTCTCAACCCCTTAGATAGTATACAAACCAAGTGGACAATGAAAGAACGAGTGTATAATTATGGAGCAAAGTGTATAACCTTTCTATAATGATTACCATCAAGCTAGCTAAATACTATCAAATAATCTCTATAACGCTCAGAGAATACCTTAGTTCAGAGGTCTAATACAATGGTGCTCTAAAACGGACATCGCGAATGCGGCCAGCTCTGAAAAATTATACCACTTGCGCTCTTTTTATTTAGCGGCAGCATACTATTATTAAAGCTTCTCCTGAACCTAGCATTACATATAAAACGAAATTAGAATATTTCAGATAGAGCGAGAGGTTTTAGTGTCATAGCACCCAGCGACCAGCGTCTCGTGAATGGGTCACTGATTCAGCTGACCACTAAAGGTCAAACTTAACAGCACGCTGACCACTTAGTCACTGCGTCCAGCTGTGTAGTGGTCATGTAACGTGGACCCATCAAAATCAGGCGTGGGACCGTCGCTAAGGTGTCCGTGAACTAGTGACCAGTGCAGTTCCCGAGGTAGTTTACTGCTGCATTTAAATGTAATAAAATGTTTGAATGATTAATGATGTTTGCAATTAAAATTACTTCTCACAAATGTGGATAATAAATCTTATCATTGCGATGAGGTGAGTGGAAGCAAAAACATTGATGAATGGTTATGTTACGGGTTGATCGGTTCTTAGATAAAGTACGTCAGTCACAACAACAACAACAACAACAACAACAACAAAATACGCTATATAAAGTTGGTAATTTTATGCTAAATAGACACGCACGCAAGCATGCATAAACACGCATGCAAAAAACGCACATTCACAAACTACCAACGCCACCAACCAAACAAACAATTTGCAGATCATAATTAAATTGATTTTCAGGAGCATCACAGTTCATATATCGACACGTATAAGGGAATGTGTGGTGTATAAGATGAACAATTAATGTCAATTGTTCTTTTCTGTTGATCCGGGCGAAAGAAATACTGAAAAGGGAATGAAGACGTCCATGCTTACATTATATTTTCCGTAATCTAATGTATTCCTACTTTGTTTTCATTCTAGGACAAATTCCTAGTCCTACTCCTGTTCCTTACCATCAGCAATGTCCTATGTGACCAACCGACCACCTACCCAAAGGTTGAGTCCGTGAAATCCGCCCCACGACCGTACGTCGTCCCCCACACCCAGCCTGTCAACACCGATACTCACCCCGGGGTTGACGCCTCCCTACCCCCGGTGCAAGCCCCACCTCCTCCCCACGGGGGTCAAGGTCCTGTTCCTCGCTCCGGACATCCGGTATTCCCTGGGATAAAGCATCCCGGAGCAGTTCCACAAGCAAGAGCTGCACCACGTTCTGCAGTAGTGCCACAGCAAGGACCATCATTGTATCCCGGAGCAGTTCCACAAGCAAGAGCTGCACAACACAGTGCAGTCGTGGCACAACAAGGCCCAGGAGCCCGTCCCACTGGAAGATCCCAACGGAAAGCTGTCAAGAAACACCCCAACTTCAGTCAGGGGAAATCCGTGTCGTTTTCGTCTACTTCCGGAAACGGTCCGGGACAAAGGCAGTGCAGCTTCACGGTATCTTCGCCAAACACGTATCAAGCTTCAAGTGATGATTTCGCCTACCCTTCGTAAGTCTGCTTCCAATGCAAAGTATTAAAACAATCTCAATAGATAAAGATAACTAATAAATATATGTTATGAATTATTGAGGCAGTAAAGACGTTGTTAAGTATTAGAGCCGTAGCTACTGTGGGGGCGAAATACTCTAATCATATATAATAGAGAGATGCCGGTTTATTCAAACGTTAACTAATGCTAAATGAATTGTCGCTGGCCGGAGGGAGAGAGAGAGATAGAAGGAGAGAGAGAGAGTGGGAGAGAGAGAGTGTGAGAGAGACAGAGGGGATCAAATAGAGGCATACAGACAGACAGACTTACAAAGGCAGAGAGAGAGAGATACAATATATATATATATATATATATCTATATATTTATCTATCTATCTATCTCTCTCTCTCTATATATATATATATATATATATATGAAAAAAATAATAATGAGATATCTTGTTTAGAATAGGTCTTTCACCCGTTATTAGGAATCTTTAGTTCTACAGTTATTACATATTATTTTTTCATATCAACTTGTGTTTTAAAACTGTCTATATATATATCCTAGTTTGTCAATCTCATTTCCTTGGTAGGTCTATGGTACAACAAGCCGCAGACAACAACCCACTGGCCAAGCAGATCTTCAACAAGTACCTACAGCACAGAAACAGTGGAGGTAACTTCGCGGGAACATCCCCGGCACTCGGCTTCGGAGGGCGTGGAGTTCCCGGACTTGCCGGACTTGGGGGTGACCAGAGGTCAAATGATGGAGGATTCGACGGACATTTCGGACGCATTGGAAGAACCGTGGATAACGGGGACCTAGGAAGGTTCCCTCACGCTACCCCACAGTTTCCTGATAATGGCATTCAACCCGGTAACAACTTTGGCATAAATAATGGTTTTGGGAATTCCGGATCTTTCCCGAATCCATTTTCCAACTTTCAGTTCAAAAGAAAGAAGAGGCAAGCGAGGTAAGTGTGCGGGGATTGGAGACGCGTATTTGCAATGCATTTGTCATGTACCATCGGTGGATCGGAGTTGTCGACCGATCGTTCAGCGCTTTCAATGGCTCCACCTTGACCCCATCATAGATGTAGATCGCGCAAAGTTCGAATGATGGCAGCTTTTCACTGTTTTTTGTTTATTAAAGCGTACAAAATACAATATATTTCGTCGGTACCGATGGCGCAGTCTTTAACCGCCAGCATGGTGCTAGTCACAGATTTACAGCATCATTGAATTAATTGTCTTTTATATTACTCTATACACAGGTGAAATAGTTGTCATATATCGAACTTTGCGCCAAAAATCGACGGTCGTGCCAACAGTGGATGATTGATTACGATGTACTACCGGTCGATAATGTAGCAAATGGCGAATGGCACATATTACATTTGTCAACCTCTCGAGTTTCTTTTAACATTTCAAATTAAATTATATTACACATTAATCGTATTCTTGGCATTCCATAAATATTTAATGTATATTGCGTTTTTTTAATCGCTGAATGCCAATGGGTTTGCATACGGCTGGATATTAATGGTAACACTATAAATTACCTATCAATGGTGACAATGTACTCTGGTGTTCTGGATCCAGTGGTTTGGGCACGCAAGTTCAGTCGGTCTGTCCGTCCAAGAAGGGCTACATCTACAGCTTCAAGAAGTACAATGTAGATTGCTATCCTTACAAACCGGCCGTGCAAGGGTTTCAGATGGTCAAATGCACGTAAGTTAACGGACATTATATATAGTTTGGCATGAAATGCATTGATGCCCATATTTGGTAGATTATTTCGGTACATGCTTGTGTTAGTCAGTGCATAATTATTTACCGATATAATCTACCAAATATGGGCATCAATGAATTTCATGCCAAACTACAATTTTCGGATGAACATTCTTCACTGCTAGATCATATGGCAGCGCGTGTTTCTTTCAGTTGAGAGATGGCTAGCTGCGAAAGAATAATTATCGAATTAGATATCGTGACGTCTATTACGGTATCACAATTTAGAGTCGCAAACCTTTGACACTGTTTGATGGGCTTTAAACTATCGATAGATCAGCCTTTAACTGTGCCCCACTTCATCTACGTCAAATATTGTAATATATATTTTTTAAAAAGCTGTCTTGAATTTACAGTTCTAACAGTAATCAGTCAAATGAATACAATTTCCTATGAAAACAACACCAATCATTTTCCATTTCCAGACAAGAAAAGTGCAACCATTGCGGAAGTTCCGGTGCACGTTGTGTTGAGGAGGTTGCAACAGGCTGGGTGTGGAGTTACTGTCACCAGGGCCCGCAGGGGAACAGCCTCTCTCTGGAATACATCGAATATCCGGCGTTTTGTGTCTGCAAAACCATCCAGTGTTGAGTGCTGGTGAATCAGAGACACACCAAACCGCCTAACTACACACATTGGATTTGTGTTCAATATTTTCCCACAAAGCCATTGACAGTAGTAATATGAACTATGTGTTCTAAAGAAACCTATGCAAATTGTAGTGATCATTTTTACATTATTTGTTGATGAATTCATATTAATGTCGTGGTAGAATCACACCTCTTCTTTTTGAGTGGGGATGTCGTGATATATCGAATTGGGTGAAATACGTTTCAATTATTGGTCATAAATATGCTCTGCAGGAAATGAAAATAAATGAGTGTTTTCTTTCTTTGTTTTCTTTCTAAATTGTCAAACAATGTTCTCGCTGACGGTCTTTCAATTGTAATATATTCCACTTTGTGTCGAATAAAATATGAATTGTGATTATTTCTATTGTTCGTTTTTATGTCTACAGACATGTCTTCATTCAAAAAGGAATTTCACAGCAAAGTTGGGCTTCCATTGATATTCCAAGTTAATTAATCTCTCTACAATATCATGAATGAAAATGTTCGAACTTGGTTAAATAGGTCTATGCATTCCGGTAGCCTTCCAGCCACATGCTATATCACAAGAATATCAATCTTGGATCGCTTCCACTAATCCAGATCTCCAAAACCAAGTTCTACGAAAATCCCACCCAAGTGTTTAATATAGTTTCCAAATGATCTTACCGGGATCACTTTCCTCAGAACAGTTTTTAGGGACCCGTTACAAATGTAAGCCTGCTTGCACAAAATACTTTTATCTCAACAATAGTTTTAGCTAACCAGATTTTCAAGTATTGTATCGATACAAGTTTGTCATGCAATGGACGTACACTTGTATGTAAACACTTACCACAACTTAGAAAATCATTCTTGCCTAAATACTATTGTACTAACCCTACTATGCATAAGTTAATATGTCTTATGAGCTGTAACTATACACCTCTATTAACCTTTGCAAAATATGGACTAATACTATTTTAATAGTCCTTATACTATTATTTATTGAAATATCTTCTAATAATTGTACAAATAATTGTATTATATATTGCATTTATTGTATGTTTTCTGTGTCACTCTAGGTGAATATTTGAGATAAACTTGTCTTGTCTTGTAGCGGGTACATACCATTTACTTAGAATCAATTGTAGCTCCAACTTGTCTTGTCCTGTAGCGGGTACATACAATTGACTTAGAATCAATTATAGCTACAACTGTACTTAGCAACGGGGCTCTGGATTGTTATTAGCTAACCAGTTGGCTAGAACTGATCAAAGCATAGACCTACTTCCTCTTGAGTCTTGTAGATGTCTATTAATGACGTGGCGTCCATCTTATGGCTGTTATAGTCAGTTCACACAAAACCTTTTACTTCCGCTTTTGACTGATATGTGTCTGTAAAGATATAGCACTCATGTTCTCGATTTCCTATTTTTCTTAAATAGACGTATTTTATTCGTCAGGAAAGGATTAGAAATAATTGTTCTGAATACGCATGCAATCCACAGATATATTATGGTGTATTAGTTTTGTTTTTAACTTGTTGAGTTATTAGAAGTCAGGTTGGAATGTGCTGATTGTGATTTTGGTGACTGGTACATGTGTACCGGTATATTAACTACTGTAAACCAATCATAATTCAGTAGTATCAGTCTAAAGACTCGAGAGATTGATACATGTGTCATTCGACATTTGCTACTCTGCATAACAGATTACTGATATTTAATAATGCAAATTAATATGCTATACTTGGAAGACTTTACAAAATGCCCTGTAGCACATAAAGTACTTTACGCAAATATGAAATGAAATTTGTATTTTTAGATGCAACCCACCATGTTCAAAGTAGCATCTCAATGACTATTCATGAAATTAAGAGGTGTGCATTAACATCTATGTGACATCATGTGGATTATAATTAGGAACTGTTTTGAAACCTTTCTTAACATATCTCGTTGTGAGAAAAACAATTTTGTCAATACTTTAGTACGTTCTGGCACCAATACAATTCGGTATGCTTTACATTTTAGACACCATATTCCCGCTACATATTGAATTAAATATTTTATGCACACCAACAGATTTAGGATTGAATTACCTTTAGTTTGATGTATGATAAGTGTGTATACATCCTCTAGTGGAGTAAAATATGCTCGTCTTCAAATAATGCTCGGCGTCAGAGATGAAATCGAAATTTTAGGGTACCATCAATGAATTAACCTATTGGTCATATAATACCCAGACGGCGGACATATACTTCAGAGCATCTTAGATTAGCACGTAAATACCCATATTAGTGACGCATTAATTTCCTGATTTACAGTACTTAGATATTGGTACTGGGTTTGTTTGAATTAGAGGTATTGGGCTTGCGGCCTATAAGTCAGCAATGTGGACATACCAATGGTACTTCCGGTACCCAGTACAGGGAATTCCCTTGTTCTGAAACAGATGTACGTGTATAAATAATGATAAATATATAGCGCAAATGCTTCCATGAACCAGGATATGCTCGCATACCGTTACGGAAAGGTATACATCGGTCATATATTCACGAAGACATCACGGATGTCATCGTGAATGTGGGTGCCCAGCTCAGTAATACCAATCCTGGAACTACAGGTAATGTATTCATCGAGTAATTGAGGATGGATGATAATTATTATAATATGGTAAATAACAAGGTGACAAATTCAATATTAGGCGTATCGAAATGATCGATTAATTTTCAGTTTGGAAGTATTTTACGAACGCTTTTACATTTATTCACATTTACACTTTAGCATAAATCTAAAGTCGGTCATTGTCGAAATTTGGAAAATTAGCATATAAATGATCATGGAGACCAAACTTTTAGCTAGCAAGCTGAACATGGCGGGATGAGAAATGTCACAAAGGAGACAGTGGGCGAAATGCGGTCTATACAAGAATAGACGACAGATAAAAATTAAATGGTATCTATCAGTATAGGCATTAGATGGCCTAATTAAAATGATTTTTACCAGAATAGACAGTAGATAGTTATGATAAAATTGGGTAGACAAATATAGATAGTAGATGGCTAGAGTACAATTGTGTCTACCAATATAGACGGCAGATGGGGAGACCAATTCATTGTGGCTATATTTAAAACAGAATTAAGTATAGTGTATTAACATGAGTGGCAGTATACACCATGACAAGTTGGAATTTCAAATAATATATGCACGCATCAGATGTAGATATCTAAGAATAGTGCGTACTAATAAGTACAATTATGGATAATATGTCTCCAATAGATTTACCTATGTATATATTTACGTTTAATTGGGGTAAATCTGCGAGCACCAGCTGGCACTGACAGACCAAGGATGATAATTGCATCGCCATGGTGCAGACAGCTCATCCTATCATGATCGAGTCAGAAAAGTAACGTTCGTGAACATTGACAGGATTTGAACCAGGGGCCTTTGGTCCAGTTTGGATTCGCAGTCCAACAATTGCTCTACCACCTATCTCTCTCTAGTACTAATAGACATGTCTCCAATACTAATACAATTTTTTTTTAAATTGGGGTTTAGAGCCGATTTCAAGATTCTTTCACTTATATCACGGTTTGTCAGTGTAGGGCAGGAGGAAACCCGCAACATCCGTAGCGCTGAATGTTGCAATACACCTGATATGGATGAACATGACATTGGAGTACTGCTTATATACAGTCTAGATTATTAGTATCATAATGACTATGACTATCATTACAATATATAGTATGTTGGCTTTGAAGCCATGAACGGGATATGCAACCAATTGTAGTGTATAGCACACTACGTGTTTCCTGTCTCACCACACGTATTATTAATGTTTAAAACTGTCGACAAACAAAAGTACTTGGATTCGATATGTCATTCTTTTGTTAAAGAGTGTCAAATAATTCCGCCTTGAATTTAGTTGCATCTGTAATGGAGACAATTATATAAACTAATACAGTGCGTGCTGATAGGACAACATAATGTTCACATGATCATGACACATTAATAAAGCTACGTTAAAATCTACAAATTATATTTGTCACGTACAGATTATATTTCCAAAAGTAGAACGAAATACATGGCAGGACAGATATCACTCTGTGGATGAAAATGAGTTTCAATCTTAGTAGGAGATAAAACACCGATGGCAGACTTTAGTTTCTACCCGAAACATGAACGTTTACCCCCTACTAATTTTTAAGTATAACCTTCCAAGACTCCACAATAGAAACATGACAAGACTATATAATGCATTTGAGAACGGGCCAACAAATGACTGGCATTTATACTGCATTTATAGCTGCAATGACTTACGTCCATTTAATTCCAAACATTAACTGTCATATCAAAGTCACGGTGACGTTTAATGCATTAATCGGGTGCTTATGTTTAAAAAGTAAATAGGAGCGGTGTGAATACGTACATAAAGTATCGCTTGGTGTAGAACAGTTAATTAGAGCCTGCTTTGCGGCGGAAAACTGGCCAAGGGCTTAGTCAGATGACCATTGCAGTGTAGTAGGGGCTGGTTCCGGACAAACCAACATGGCGGTAGTCAAGGTAAGCTGGGTATTTCTCATCATATATTCCGCACAACTTATTGGCATGTAAATGCGTAATACCGGCCGTATTACCATAATTCACAGGCGGAAGGAACTTCTGGAGTTTATTTCAAACACATGACGTCATGCGAGATGATTACAATCAGAAAGAAGCTGTCATTAAACTTTTTGAGAAACGAAACGAAACGATATCTCAAATGATAGGACATGTATACGTCGCTTTGACTAACATTCAATAGTAACAGTATATATTGATGTGTGTGCATTTCTTTTTTATCCTAAGCTTCCGATTTGTGAAAGTATTTTGGTTTATATTATTTAATATTCACATATTGTACTTATAAATACGTTACACAAATAACCTACTGATGCCAAATAGTAGTTAATGAGAATAATCATAATGCTTATACTACACTGCGTTTAATCCACCAATTAAATCATGCGCCAATCGTAATACTTACCTAAGTCAATGGAACATGATTCACTCATTGTCTTTCTCACCCCCTTGGGAGTATACAGCCCAATTGTGTCACCAATGATTTTGGAAACTTTGTACAAAAGGTGTAATAATACAGCTTTAGTAAATGATTGAGCCTGTATATCCGACATTGACTCCGAATGTAATCAACACCCCGTGATATTATACAGGAAATTGTGCTCGGTATCTGAAAATTGCCACTCATCCGTAATCATCCGTTCTTATGAACATAACCATGCTACGTTTCAGAAGACACTGTTGGCATACATCGTTATTGCAACGGCCCTGGCGTTGTGTCACGGAGTGGATGGTGCCATGACGCCTCCCTCTCCCGCCGACACCCACGACGGTGACAACGCTGTTGTTGACAGCGGTCCTGTCGATGCTGATGGTCCGCCTGCTCCCTCATATCTACAACCACCGAAGCACAGTCAATTTACCAGCGATAACGTCAACAACGGTGACAGCGACGTCAAGGTACCCGCACATTACGACAACGCTAACGTCGAATCCGACAGTCCGAATGTACGCAATCGTGATAGTACCGTGAATGACGGCAACAGCGACGTCAAGGAACCCGCACAATACGACAACACTAACGTCGAATACGACAATCCGAATGTACACAACCCCGATGGCACCGGGAACGAGGGCAAAAGCGACGTCAACGAACCAGCACAATACGACAACACCAACGTACACAACACTGATGGCAGCGTCAACAATGGCATCAGCGACGTCAATGAACCCATTCAATACGGCAACGCTAACGTTGAATCCGAAAATCCCCGCGTAGATTACGCTGAAGACAATACTGCCGTTACGGACGCCACCGCTAACAACGCTGCTGGGAACTACGGCGCTGGCGATACCAACGTTGGTGTGTACACTAGCCAATCGTCTAGCAGTAACAGTGAAGTAGGCACGCCGGTTGACAATAAGAAATGCTCGTTCTCCCTGGTACAGAAGAGCAAGTTCGATCCAAGGGTGGACAAACTTAACAAAACCATATTGTAAGTTGCACTGGATATAGTATTTTCAATGTATAGAGGATATTTCATGTGTCTAGTAAAATAGAATGTATCTCTCATCGAGTGACGTGAGAAAGGAGATATTTTCACGAGTGGCGCAGCAACGAATGCCAATGTTTAGTGAATATATGCTAGTTCACTAGAAACATGAAATATCCTATTTATTATATACTTTTATTATATCATTATCAACAAAACTTTGAGCTTTGATCATCAAACGTTTTAAAATAAAATTACTACCCTATTTACTTATTACTTATTTTTTTACTTATTTATTTATTTTCCAGGGATAGAATGGACGCGGCTTTCAAGAACAGTCCTCTGGCCAATCAGATATTCGGAAAATATTTGGATCCTGGTACCGCCGGAAAGTCTGGCAGCTTCGCTTCCCCGCAGTCCGGAATTCCGCCTATTGGATCCAACCCGGGCATTTCCCCCATAAATTCCAACCCGGGTCTAGGTTTGAACTCTCCCTTGGGAAGGGCAAACTCTCCAAGACCTCGTGCTAGAACTATTCAGGTAGGCGTGTTATCTGATGACTATGAAGATAATGGCGATAACGATGACGAAAGTAGTGATGACGATAAGGCCAATTGCAATCCTGTTTAATAATATGACGATGGTTACTCCTGTACTGATCGTGATGATAATAATGATGATGATAATGATGATGATAATAATGATGATGATAATGATGATGATGATAATAATGATGATGGTAATAATGATGATGATAATAATGATGATAATAATGATGATATAATATGATGATGATAATGATGATGATAATAATGATGATAATAATGGTAATGATAATAATAATGATGATAATGATGATGATAATAATGATGATGATGATAATAATATTGGTGTTAGTAAATTTGCAACACTAGATGTTACGAAATGTGATAACCAATCTAGCTGTCGCTATACAATGAACAACTTATATAGTGATTTCTGTGTGGGTACATTTCTAAGCCAAGTGCATTAATTATAGTGATATACACTACAGGTCGATCCTAACCACAGTGCCTTCAACGTCAACCAGATGTTCAACCAAATCTCGGGCGATGCCACAGGATTTTCTCACCCAATCAGCAAGTTTAAGGGCCTTAGTAATCCTACAGGACACTTCGACCTGAAGCCAGCCTTCATCGGAGGCGGAGGGCATAGAAATGTCGGAGGAATACAGGGGGACTTCTTCAGCAACTTTGGGAACTTCTTTAGAAGGCGGAGGAAGAGGATGGCTGTGTAGGTTAAGTATACGTAGTAATATGTCTATACTGTAACTAAAGCGTAACGTTATTGGTCGTTAAAAAAATACACGTTATTAATTTTAGTCAAAGAACGAATGTCATTGGTACTAGTATATCTTTTTTCCAAGGCATAAACGGTGTCAATAAAAGGTACGATATATTTTTAACCAGTTTGAGCATTAATAAACAATCAAAGGTACTGCAGTATAATGAAGTCATCAGTCCAGTTTAACGTTCTAAATTAACTGCAGCCCCGATATTACGAAATATTTTTAGTACTAACTCCATCCAACTACATCAGGTTTTCCGTTTCCTTGTTTTAGCCCACCGTCCCCCGAGGTTTTCAATGGTGCTAAGAAACCCAAGGCCGTGTGTCCTCCTAATAGGAACCTGGTCACAGCGTTTTTGAAGAACGGGAATATATGTTACATCTACAAGGCGGATGTCCAAGGCATAGAGACGGATGCGTGCCAGTAAGTTGCAGTAAGATGTGAATGCACAAACAGCTAATAGCTAGAATACAGTTGCAACCTATAGTTTTAGCTGTAAGAACATAACATGCATTTCTAGCTAGTAATGTTAGAACGCAAGGTCTTCTATTTTTAACTGTTAGAACAACATGCATTTCTAGCTATTTATGTTAGAACACAAAGTGTTCTATTTGTAGCTGTTAGAACATAACATGCATTTCTAGCTATTTATGTTAGAACACAAAGTGTTCTATTTATAGCTGTTAGAACATAACATGCATGTTATGTTCGAACAGATAAAGATATAGGGTGTAATCGTGGTCTGACATAGCCTGGTAGTGTACCATAGTTCCCTAGATGTAAACCGTTCTCTCTCTCTCTCTCTCTCTCTCTCTCTCTCACACACACACACTTTCCTCTCTCTCTATCTGTGTCTGTGGTGGGTGCGTGAGAGAGAGAGCGAGAGAGAGAGACAGAGAGAGAGAGGGGGAGAGAGAGAGACAGAGAGACAGACAGACAGAAAGACAGACACAGACAGACAAAGACAGAGGGAAGGAGTGAGTATTAATAGATAATTAGAACGAAATGCAGTTTGAAAGGACACAGTTGCATTAAAACATACACACACGACTATCAACGCCTTTCATTTATTAATACTCGTTTTGTACACTATTAAATAACCAGTTATTTATTTTACAGACAGAAGGAGTGCAACGCATGCGCAGACTCAGGCCCCGCCCAATGTATGCCTGAAGACCTGTCATCCTGGGTGTGGGCGTGGTGTCCTACACAGGCCCCGGGGGACGTCCTGAGCTACGAGTATATAGAATACCCAGCATACTGCAGCTGTAAATCCATCGAATGCTAACATTTCAATAAATAGAGAACACGTGTACAGTGGGATCACTATTTATACATGGTCTTTGTTGAATTGTATTATTACAATATTCTTGAGATAATCCTTGTTCATCTATTTCCCCAAAACTCAGTTTATGAGCAGTTATTCCGGATACTAGTATTTGCGCTATATAAATATTCGTATTATTAGTATTAGCAGTAGTAGTAGTAGTAGTCGTTGTAGTAGTAGTAGTAGTAGTAGTGGTAGTAGTAGTAGTAGTAGTCGTTGTAGTAGTAGTAGCAGTGGTAGTAGTAGTAGTAGTAGTGGTAGTAGTAGTAGTAGTAGTCGTTGTAGTAGTAGTAGTAGTAGTGGTAGTAGTAGTAGTAGTAGTAGTAGTACAACAATACTACTACTACGAATAATAATAATAATAATAATAATAATAATTTTCATAATATTTTTCATAATAATAATTGTGATTTGATTTTAAAGAGGATACTTAATTATATGTTAGTAGAAGTCATTATAGTATCCATACAGTCTACAGATTCCAATATTCTTGTTTCTTGTTCCGTTCTGACGTCATTTGAGTTGAGAAAACGATGGTTTGATTATTAACTACGATGATCAATTATGTACACCGTAGGTGCAAATCATTTGCTAGTTTACACCTGCAAGTTCTACACAGTTTAATATAATTGCCTGCATTTACATGTATACATGCGTGTGTGTCTCTGCTGATTGCCATTAGACTGCATATCCGGAAACACATATCCTTCAAGAACCAATTGCAATTGGCACCAATGGACACTAATGTCAATACTACAATAGACAGCTGATTACATACTATACTGATTGTTACGTGGTATCTACATGCAATCTGCATCTATACTTCTCTCGCCCATTTTCTTAATATGCCAGGTACATATTCGTATATTTTGGGGTTACTTGACATCAGCACTGTACAAATGGTTTTATATATTATGCAAGCAAAGCAGATGATATCGATAATGATACATGCTACGGAGGCTAGTTAGTGGGAGATTCACATACCTTTATCCAACATGATATTAAAGATGGGTATCACAGCGGAGCAATTATACCGCATGCAACTGTAAGCCACTATTCCTTTTACGTCATGAGGTTTTCATATAAACATCAACATCTTGTTAACTACTACATAATAGTAAGTCTCCCATATATGGAATGTCACATGATCATCTTTTCCTAGAAAAGTGCATTCCCACAAATTACTTTCTAAATATGGCGCGTTGCTATGGTTATTGCACGCGACCCTTAACGCGTCACTGGCTGCTTTTCTTACCAGATCCTATACCATCACCAATGAGATAGTATACATTATTTCAATTACTAAGGAAGAAAATGATTAATTACTGTTAACATACTTTTCTTTGTAAATAAACTTGTTGATTTTCTATTCGATCTCGGGTTTGTTTTTCGGCAATAAGGTAAATTACAACTGAACCAACGGCTTTACTGTGGATCCACGGAAATAGCAAGCCTATAGCTAGCCGTGTTGACACTATCTGTGCTCACCGGCAGAAGAAGGCGTAAGCTACACAACTCTGGCAATACCGGCACTGGTTGGGATCTAGATGGTACACCGGTTTTGACAGAGTGCCGGATTACTCAGTTGATTAAGAATTCCGTTGGACTTAGCTCAACATCATATGCGTCTAGCAGTTCAATCTTTTGTGCTAACAATAGTTAAAGACGCTTACATTTTGCTTGTCGTTCTGCCATGATGATGATGATACTAACAATCTAGCACTACATGTAAACGAAATACATACAAATGCGTATGTAATTGTACTATGGAACATTTAACTTGAAGAACAGTCATCGCAATTTTGTAGACAAAGTTGCTTCGTCTCCATAATGCATATGATGCGATAGACGTCTGGATTTCTGGACTAGTATCAATGGAATGAATGATCGACAGTAATAATAATATATATATATATATATATATATATATATATATATATATATACATAGAATATATATATATATATAGTTGTTGTTGGTCCTTTTTGTTCCTCTTTAAAATTATAATTATAATGATAATTATTATTATTTATTATTATTACTTATTATTATTATTACTTGTTATTACTTTTACTAATAGTACTATTACTATTATTGTTTGTATTACAAGTATTATTACTGTTATGTTGTGTGTTTTTTTTAATTTTAAACAAATTTTTCTTTTAAAATTACATAAATCTAATTGAAATTTAGACACAGCTAAGGGAAAAAAACATACACATTTGTATATGTATATGTATATGAATACATATTCATAATATGGCAATACATTGCAAATTTAAATACATTGGCAGAATGGAATTGTATTACATAGTGTTGGGTTTTATTTTATTCATTCCATTTTTATTTTGTCCCGTGATTTTATAATTGGCGCTATATCATTAAGAAACAAAGGAAGGCATACATTTTATAATGCTAAAAAATATGTTTTTAATGGACATAACTCTGAAGTGTCAAAGTAGCCAGGTGCAATGCATTGTTCTTACTACGCACACGTATTTTTTTCGATTCTATATTAGTTTAACCTACATTTAATTATATACTGCTTATTTTAAGTCCCTCTTTTTAACACATGAATACATATGAATGACGTACATTTAAATATATCCATAAACCTAATTATATTTCTTCTAAACCATTAAAAATGAGAATTAAGAAAGAAGTTTTAAAAGGTTTGATTTATGAGAAAATTTCAGTTTCAAATTTATGAGTTTTAGTAAATACATTACTCAATATATCTGTATATCTTGTGAACAATGTAACAAGTCAAGTCAAGTCAAGTTAATCTTTATTCTCCACCACCCACAGTGACACAAGAGAATATACATAATAATAATACATAACATTTCAAAATAACATGGTCACGTATAACTACATAAATATGCATACATACATAAATAAATAAGGTGGATGTACATTATACAAGCATCCTTATATGCGTTCTATTAACTGTTGAAGTAGAAGTGTATATTTTACTTTTGTCTATTTAAGGCATTAAATATTATTCCAAAGAATTTTACTATTGGTTTGTAAGACGCATTTAAATGTGAGTAGGTTAGGGAATGTTCACATTTAAGTAAAATATTCGCATTTAAATGGGTAATGAAATTCATCTCCGACTGCAGGCGAGTTACATAAAATACATGTTCTACTTTCTCTGTGGATTGATCTCCATCTGTCAGTCTCGATTGGTGAGTTATGGTTGCAGGTTCTGAATTGTATTATAGGAAAAGATGTTTGTTTTGGGAGTAATATATATTTTTCGAATGTAAGTGAATCATTAATAATGTTTTAATTCGCCCCCTTCGATCTATTTTCTACTTGATTTACTAGCCACTGGCGATTGTAATATTGAAGGTTATTGAAGGACATTCCACAATCATTTAGTATACCCTTAATGTGATTGATCCATTTAATTTACCATTTCATTTTTAAGTATTATTTAGATGGAAGACACTAGCACTGCCGTTACTATTTTCATAAACTCTAGATAGACTTTTTCAATGGCTGGTGGGAACAATATTGGTTCTAAATTACTATAATAATACAAATAAATGCACACGGACAATATCTAAATCAATGATAGCTACTAGCTGTAATTGAGCCTATTGTGTTCTTCATTATTAATAGCTTGTTATTTGATGAACATTTACATTGAATATATGGTAATAGTTCGTTTTATTTGTTTGGTTTCAATTGGAGTTTAGAGCAGCTTGTTATTAGTTTGCGCATATTACGGCATGCCAGTTTTTAATAGGAGGAAACTAGCAACAATGATAACAACAATTAACAACAACAACAACGATAACGAACAGCATGAACAACAACGATATTACTACTACTACTACTACTACTACTAAGACTAAGACTAAGCCTAAGACGACTACTACTACTACTACTATTACTACTACTACTATTATTACTACTACTATTACTATTATTACTACTACTACTACTAATAATAATAATAATATTACTACATTTCTACTACTACTCTTATAATATGACACTACACTACAAACACTACAATAGTAGGCCATACAATTAAAACAACAATTTGAACAAAACTGATAATTATACATGTACTTGTATGAATCAATTACATAATGTGACAAATGCAGGTTCGAAAACGCACATATACACTATTACCATTCATCAGCACTGGTTAGCACTGCTATTTCAAAGCTGGTCATATTAAACGGATTTAACTGACAGATGTCTTCTGTCAGTTAAATCCGTCTAATTATCAGAAAAGCATAGCAATTATAGTTGTTAGTGTTCAATTAGTTACTTAAATGCTTAAATTCCAAGGCAATCAATCACACTATATTCACATTAATATTATCCTTAAAAATGACATAAGTAGTTTCGATATACATGCACAGTCTTTGACGAAGCTTGAAACTAATTTTAATGTTCCTATGCAAAGTACTATTTCTAATTTATAACGTCCGTGGAGTGCGTAAATTATAATAAATATACTAACTTCGTGTTCAACTTGTCAGTCATCTAGATGGATGTATCCGTTATAACACCACGGGATTTTACAGCAATGAAAAAATAATAAAATTTCAATATACATGTACAAACAATCCAATGCGCCGGACGCGCCAATAAGATTATGTGATACCACATGGTTGGTTGGTATTGAACCCCTCCCTTTCTCCCCCCCCCCCCCACCCCCACACACAGACCCCCCCCCCCACCCACCCACCCCCGGATGTGGTGTACACGCGAT